>OX276335.1:176669300-176851800 GCA_946251815.1 Dasysyrphus albostriatus
ATTCCTTAGGAGGTAAGTATAAGTTATAAAGCTGAAGATCGCTGCTGCACCGAAAACAAATAATATTTTTAGGAGAGGATCTGGACGTATTGTGAAATGATTTTTCAAAAATTTAAGAGGATTGTGTTGGGCATGAATTTTTCTAAACGTGATGTCTTTTATTTTTGTAATATTTTGGTGTTTAATATTTTTTTCAAACCAAAAATCGTTAAATATCATGTATTTTTTTTTTAGGAGAGAATCCCCGCCACAAAAATAATTTTATGAAAAAATAAAATTTTTAAGGTTTACAGCAAAACTTTAGACCCTTAAAGCTTAGAGTTGAGATATGATAGGAAGAAAACAAGACCATCAAAATAACGGCATTTTAGAACTCTCAACGTGATTGATTTTTTTTTTTTTTAATTTACAATCTAAGCCCTTTTTTTTTGTTTTTATCAAAGCAAATACTTTAGAAACAAATATTTAAGATAAAATAAGTTGAAAGTGGATGGCTTTTTTTAAGGAAACTTCTCTTTTACTTCCCAACCCTCCCAAAAGCTTAAAAATAAACGTGTCAGACTTTGGTATTTTGTATCACGATACATTCACATGTAAAAACTCACACTCAGATTTTGGTTACAAGTCCCCTCGCAAAATTTTCTGTCAGCTCTTGTACTATAACAGTAGGAAAGTAATGATTACGAGTACCTAATAAATACTTTATGTATTCGACGCTTGGCCACACTATAGTTTTGAACCTTAAGAGCAAGTTCGTGCTAGTGCACTCAATCATGCATATTTTTTTTTTTAAGAAACTACATTAAGATCCTTAAGTATTTTTAAAACAATTCTTAATATAGATCACTGTGGTAGAACCCCACTGCTTGATATATGTATATGTACATGACCCTTAGACTATTTTGGAATTAAACGCTATCCGCTTTCAACTTATTTTAACTTAAATATTTGTTTCTAAAATTGTATTAATTGCTTTAATAAAAAAAAAAAGAGCTTAGATTGTAAATTTAAAAAAAAAATAAAATCAATCACGTTGAGAGTTCTAAAATGCCGTTATTTTGATGGTCTTGTTTTCTTCCTATCATATCTCAACTCTAAGCTTTAAGGGTCTAAAGTTTTGCTGTAAACCTTGAAGAAATCATGATAAAAAATCTTAACAGTAAAAAATAAAAAAAAAATAAAAAATATCACGTCTGCATTTTAGGCTATTCTACATATGACATATTTTATTTTTTTCATAAAATTATTTTTGTGGCGGGGATTCTCTCCTAAAAAAAAAATACATGATATTTAACGATTTTTGATTTGAAAAAAATATTAAACACCAAAATATTACAAAAATAAAAGACATCACGTTTAGAAAAATTCATGCCCAACACAATCCTCTTTAAATTTTTGAAAAATCATTTCACAATACGTCCAGATCCTCTCCTAAAAATATTATTTGTTTTCGGTGCAGCGATCTTCAGCTTCATTATAAGTTTATATATGTGAATTTAATTTTGTGTTGTATTTCAACGGCTAGAGTTTGCAAATTTGAATTTAAAGTTAAGGTTTTGTGTGCAATATTTGTTTTAATAAGTAGAGCAATGCCTTGTTTGGCACTATCATTGATGGGTTGTTGTGAAAGTAAGCGTTATACATATGCTTTAGGAGGGGTCAGATTATTAGCAAAGGGACAATGAGTTTCTTGAAGGGCGATTATGGACGGATTGTGTTTCTTTATTATAACATTAAGCTCATCAAGATTATTTATAAACCCATTCTAGTTCCATTGGAGAATGGTGAGAGCTTTGTTAAAGTTTTGCAGATTCCAAGAACTTGTTTTACCTTTGGCAAAAGAAGACTGGTTTATGTTAGGAATAGATTGTATTTTGTTTGTGTTAGGAGTTTTTTGTTGGATATTATGAGGGTTGGTAAAATTATGTTGTTCGGGGCTACTTTGACTCCGCGAGCCGGATACTTAATCGTGCAGGCTCTGATTGGAGTCTGCTCGATTCAGTTCCCGAGCCGCAGAGTCAGAGATTGGGTAGGAATTTTATTATTGCATTTCAGCATCATGGCTATCAATATTATTAACGTTTAAGAAGTAGTTATTGCTACTAATAAGTGATTGAATAACTGTAGATAAAGGTGAATGAGTTAGAGAGGGATTTGAGTGGTTGCTGATATGTGTGTTGTGAGTGGATTGTGTGTTGATGTTGTCAGTTGAATTTGAGGGGTTTTGTGAATTATTTAGTATGTTTTGAGCTAGTTGTGCAGAAGAGTTAGAGTTGGATGATGGGATTGGCATGGAGTTAGTATTAGAGCTGTTTGAAGGAGTGGTATTTGTATGCTGTGTTTTAGTTATTTTTGCTTGGTTAAGAGTAGGAGATTTTCGTTGTGACTGTATTTTAGTATTTGATGTTTTGGATGTGTTGGGATCTGAAACGTTAGCGTGGTTTTTATTTGTATTTGAGGTTGATGATGTAGTATTAGAGTGGATCGATGGTGGTGTGATGGTTTGGGATAAGCCTGGTAGAAAGGCTTGTGTATTGATGGAATTAGTAGGTAATTGTGGTGTTTTTTTTTTTTTTTGCTGTTACAGCGAAAGTATCGTGAAGGGGGGACGTTTGGTTTTCATTTTTTTGATTACACATACGTCTCGCTTCTGTCATAGTGCGCTTATTCACCGTTTTTATGGTTGGAATTTCTTTTGCCTGTTTGTAGGCCGGACAGGTTTTTGATGATGAAGAGTGAGATAGCGAGCAGTTAGCGCACATTGTGCGGGTACATGGTTCAGGTGTGTGAGGGGGGAGGTTGCAATAATCACATTTCGTACTACCGTTGCAGCGTTTCAGAGTGTGTCCGAGTCGTTGGCAATGACGACATCGCATAGGGTTTGGAATATACTCTGTCACTTTGGCAGTGCAGAAACCAATAGCGATTTCACTAGGAATTTGATAGAGGTCAAACGTAAAGAGCATAAGACCTGTTGATTTAAGCTTCCCATCTTCCCCTCTCTTTGAAAATATATAATATATTATAAACGTCTTTGACAGCTTGGGATTTCATTTCGCTTACAATTTCTGTTTCCGCGACATTGATGAGACAAGGAGCGTAGCAGATTCCTTTTGATTGATTGAGTTGCTCATGTTATTTAACTGTAATGGGACAGAAACTGCAAGATTTTTTGTACGAAGGAAAATGTCGGCTATTTTTTTGCGATTTTACGAATATTAATAAACTGCCGTCACGAAGTTGGCTTACACTATCGTATTCTTTGCTTATAGTATCGATTGTTTTTTTTAAAAGAAGGGCTCAAGGAAGTTATGGGGTTTTCACTGCTTGTTGGATTCATAACAACGAATCGGGGATTTTTGGCACTGGATATGGATGGGAGTTCCGGGAATGCATTTAGGGATATGTTGTTGACTTTGTGTCTTTTATTTGGTTGAAGGTCGAGGTCACAATCAGGGTCAAGGACCCCGAAACGACCTCCTGCCGGCCATGGGCTAAGTCGAATAGGGTCTATGTGTTAGTGTGGTGTATATACGCGGGTAGAGAAATGGGAGATAAAGAAAGTTAATAGTGATATACGGTTTAAAGAGAGAAACCGGTTTATGCACTTAGCGGCACGACTAAATCACAACAGCTTGTGGAACGATGTTATCGGTTTGAGAGCTAGTCGATGACTGCCATATTTTTAATATTGAATAGAATACACTAATTGACTCAGCGGTTAATGTTATACGGCTGTAATAAAGACCAATGTGCTCCAATTGTCCTTACAAGCTACTGATAGTTATAGAAAGTTAAATTTTTTAAAGAAAAGGCATTTTTAGAAATTAAAAAGCAAAAATTTTGATTTCTCAAAAATTTACCAATTGGAAATTGGCCATTTTAGAACCAAGGTACAGATGTAATTGTTCATACATTAAAGTTTTTTTAAATGAAAATATTGTTATCTACAAAAATTATAGCCATAAAAAGCTGGATCAGTAATTCAACAAGTCCAGTCCTTAATGTTAAGTCTTCTACCTCTCTGATTTATTTCAGTAGTACATAGAATTTGTAATAACAAAAAAAAAACTTCTTATAGAAACTATGCCTATCCCCGGTAAAAACACTTGCAGCGTAATGATTAGGAACTTTAATCTTGCTATAGTTTACACTCAATTTTTGTCAAAGAATTCATGGACGTTAAACTGAACTCAATACAAATTGCGTCTGGCAAAAGCCCTCACTATGTCACTGATGACTCTAAGTGAGTAAGTCGGCCGAAACACCAATTTTTAGGACTAAAGGCCATAAAAAGCTATTTTGCACTATCTGGCAAACGTCAAGTATAGACGTGTGTCGAGAGCGTAATCATATAGTTTATTTTCAACTGTCAAATACTTTTCTCGCCACGCAGCTTCCTAATTTATTGATTAAATAAACTTTGTGAAAAAAAAAACACTTTATCAGTTAAATAAATATAAGAATAAAATGCCGGAGGACACCGAACCCCGTCAAAAAACTGGTTCCCAACGCTCCATTGAACCAGCGCACCAAAATGAAACGCAACTCTACCGATCCACACATTATTCCCCGCTACCTAGTGATTTCAAGCACAGAAACAGTGGATGAACATGGACAAACACGACCACTATCTTCGTTTAACCTAATCCAAATTAATCGCGGCTTAGAATTTATATCCAAAGATAATCTAGAGGTAAAAGCCATTCGGTCAGGTGATCTCATAGTAAAAGTAGTCAATCTTCAAATTGCTAACAAATTCTTAAAACAAAATAGTGTCGACTCTATTCCTGTGAAGTTACTACCCACAATAACCTGAACTCAGTGCTAGGAAGAATATACTCCCCTCATATTAGAGACATTTCTGAAGAAGAAATTTTAAGTGAACTCAAAAAAAAAAAAAAAAATCAGATACAAAAATGTTTAAAAGAGTTAACGATGACTTAATACAAACGGGTGCGTGCAGCAATTGTGACATTCGATCTTATAAGACGTCCGAACGCAATAAAACTTGGATGGCTAAACTGCAAGGTCGAGGAATACAACACAAACCCCATGAGATGCGGCACTTGCAAAAAATTAGGACACACGAAGAATCGCTGTAGTAATAACAAAGTATGTAAAAAATGTTGCCTTTCTTCACCGCACGACGAATGTGTACGCATATTTTGCGTCAATTTTCAAGAAACCGCTGTTGCACTCTTCACGATGCCTGGCAGATCTACAGAGACGACCCAACATTGCACCAACTACCCGCCCCAAAGAAAAATCAAGGCCCCAAACCATCTATGGCAGAAATTATAAAAAATAGAATTTCAACAAAAAATCAGAACCCAACACAAAATGCCCAATCCTTCAACGAGTTAACTGCTTCAACTGAAAACCAAACATCCTCCTCCACTCTAAAATCTTATCAACCTCCTATCCCGCACCGCTCTCACTTAACAACAACAGAAAAGATCCTTCCACAAAACATAAAACTGAATTCTTACTCCAATAATGTCATACTAAATACTCATACAATAAACATAAAAGCACAAACAAAAAATCCCTTTACTACCCAAACAAAAATTCAATTGCCTCCTACCACCCAATCACAAAACACCACTCCCCCTCCCCACTTAAACATGAGCTCTCTATTATCAAATGTTACAAAAACACTCATTAAAGAAAATAACTATTAAGGGTATTCATGCAACTTCGTAAAACCGTAGATAAGTTTACAAATCGGTTAAGTTTATCTTTTGGTAAATGAACTGTCAAATTTTGTATGGGAAATGATTTACACAATTTGGTTAAACTTATCATAGGATTTTGTTGCGTAAAATTAACCAAAGTGGTTAAACTTATCCAAACGTCATTGTGACTCTTACTCTGATTGAATTACCTAGCATTTAATCAAGTGCATTAAAAAGGTGGTTCATGCAATTTTTCCGTAAACTTATCATTTTACACAATTTGTAAGCTTACGACGTTGCATGAAAACCCTTATTATGTTAATGTAATGGACACTAATGATGATCTATAACATGAGTATTAGTTCCAAAATCAATGATTCTGCTCCTTGTATGTTGAATCCTTCAAGCTCACTTGGGAACTTGAGTGCTGGCAGTAGAGTCACATAAATACACAGCAACCAAACCAAACCAATTCCAAACAAAAAAATGCATCATAAATATCGCAGCAGTAGAAGTAGAAGTTAAGCTTAATGTCAAACTGACAATTGTTTCTTTGTACATGCATCCGAAATAAACTTTTACCAGTTCTGACTTGGAAAATATTGTTAACAGCTTTAATACACCGATATTGTTGAACAATTCTTCACCAATTCCATCCTTGCTACTTTGAATGATGGTTCTCTGACACACTTTTCCACCCACCACATTTTCACCCACATAGACCTCACATTTATTTCTCCTTCACTTACCCCAAATACAACATGGAAAGCTCTTACTAACCTTCACGAAAGCGATCATTTTCCAACTACTACCGAAATAACATTAAACAATCACACAAATCACGATAACCGGATACAAAAGTTTCAACTTGATAGAACAAATTGGTCATTATTCCAATCCAATGCTGCAGTTTTTTTGTCATCCAAGGCCATCTGTCCTTATATCAATAAAGAGTCAGCTCTTATACAAAAATTTATTCGCTTCGCAGCTAATTTTGCAATTCCTCAAACCAACAATGCAGCATACAAAAATATGGTACCATAGTGGAACAAAGAGCTGAGAAACCTTCTTGCAAGCAAACAAACAGCTTGGAAAACTTTAAGAAATACACAACAAAAACAAACCTTATAACGTTTAAAAAAGCCAATACCATATTCAAGAAGGCAGCCAAAGAGGCAAAAATAAGCAGTTTCGAGAAATTCACTTCCAACATTAACCCAAACTCGACCTCCAAGAAACTATGGTTTGATATTAACGCTCTCACAGGTAATTACAAACCAATTTCAATCAAAACTATAAAAGATGAAACCAATCAAATGTTAACATCTCCCACAGAAATTGCACAAAGTTTTGCTTCTATATGGTCACATGCTTCTAAAGACCAAAACTTTCATTCTGAATTTTGCAGATTGAAAAATAATGTATCAAATCAAAGTACTCAATTAGAACCTATCAGTGCAATAGCAAACCATTGGCCTTATCGAGTTTGAAAGTTGCATCAATTTATGTGGGTTTTTCTTAAATTTAAAGTTACAAAATTGACCGCACTGCGTGTCGTCGGCTTGCTTGCAACTAACTTTTTTTTACAATGGAATTTTGAACGATGCATGTGAACGAAGAGAGATAGAGAGAGACCGATTGAATGGAAAAGCACAACCACGGTGCAACTATAGGGTGCTATTGCGTAGCATTCAGTCCCACATTCGGCCACCCTGGCTCGACATCCGCCTCGGATGTCCACCTCCATGGCTTCATACCGTTGGCTACTGTTGTCGTCTTCTTTGGTCCATCGCTATCTCCTAACTTTTCAATCTCGTATCTATCATGTTTGGTGATTCGAGTTACTTTGTAAGGTCCAAGAAACTTTGGCTTTAGTTTGAGTCCTGGGCCAAACTGGGACCTCTTAACAGCTACCAAGTCTCCGAGCATGTAGGATTTCGGCTCCTTCCTCTTCCGTTTATAACCCGTGTTTTCGCGCTGTAACTCTAAGATATTATCCCTTGCGTCTTGTCGGATTTCATCTCGTTCATAGTTCATTTCCTCGATTAGCTCTTGGCTTAGTATCTCTTGGAGTTTGTGATCGTCTTTCGTTTTCATCTCAAGTCCCGTAAGAATGCGAAAAGGTGAGTATTTTGTACTTCTTGGTGGGGTGGAATTAATGATTTGTTGTGCACGGCCGACATGTTTGAACCAATTTTTGTCGTTTTCCAGTGTCATCTTAGTTAACAACGGTATCAGGAGCCTGTTGATTCGCTCTACCTGCCCATTTCCACTGGGGACACCCGTTGTTATTACTAAATGAGCAATGCCTTGCTCTTCACAATATTACTTAAAAACCATAGACGTAAATGCTGTGCCTTGATCAGAAATAATACGTTTCGGATTCTCAAAAACCTCTGCTTGCTTTCTCAAACGGTCTACAACTTCTTGACTGGTCGTACTTTTAGTGGGGTACAGCCACACAAATTTTGCAAACGCATCCACGACGACAAGTATATGATTATACATCTTCTTAGTTTCCTGCATTGGGCCTATGTGGTCGATGTGATAAATTTGTAAAGGGCGATCTTCCTTGTCGATTGGTTATAGCAATCCTTCTTGCTTTCCTACTGTTTTGCCATTAAACTGGAGACCACACACAATTCCCAAGAATCGCTTACAAGACACATGACATAGTTCAATTGCTATTAAAGGTTCCTCATGTGTCATACGTTACACTTTAAAAGGAAAAGCAATCGAACTATGTCAACCAAACAACAAAACAACGACATGGGTCATATTGCAAACATAAACAATACTGACCCATGGAGTGCAAGTATGTCAATTACAACATATGGCGCATTCATTGTTTAAATAAACAAACTGTCAAGGCAAATGAAATAGGGTAGAATGCGTGGTTGACTTGAAAGAAGTGATGATCTAGGTTTCGGAATAGGTAACGAAGGAAATAATGAGTAGAGTTTGAGTCACTCTCATTTTAAACATAAAAGAAAGAAGTTGTTTTTTTGGGTTCGTGAAAGGACCCAACACTGCCTTCTTCTCAGATAAAATCCATTGTAAACAATTGCTTACTATTGCCTTTACTTTTCGTGACAAGTTTAAGATGAAGAAGGTCTTGGACACGAGTTCTTCTGTTTTCTTTGCTCCAAAATGTCCTTGTCTATGTACCATCTCAATAACTTCCTTTTCCATGGCAGCCGATATAACGACCAACTCCTGGGTAGGGTTCTTATAGAATACATCGTTCTTCAAAAAGCAATCGTTGTATGGAGTGTATCCTAACACTTTTCCAATTGCACTCAGTTGCGGATCTTGACACTGCGCTTTTTTATTTCTATGACCCAAAGTATCAACAACTAACATTGCCACCCGACTCAGTGCATCAGCATGCCTCATCTGCGTTCCTGATCGATGAACCACTTTATAGTCAAAATCATTAAGCATTATTGCCTATCGTGCTACTCTGTCAGAAAGATCTCTCTTTTGGATGGTCTGAGTGAAGGCGTTGCAGTCTGTTACGATGGTGATAGGTGTCCTCACTAAGTATATTCTCCACTTCTTCAGCGCCTCTATAATAGCTAGTACTTCAAGCTCATATGAACAAAACTTCTCTTCTTGTTCTGTTGTTTTTCTGCTCATGTATTGAACAGGGAGAAGCATTTGATCGCCGATATCCTTTTGAAGAAGAACAGCTCCGTAACCATACTTGCTGGCATCTGTATGGACTTCAGTACTTGCCCGCTGATCAAAAATCTTGAGTACAGGTGCCTGAATTAAAGCATTCCTTAGGAGTTCAAATGAAACCTGCTGGTCGTTTCCATTTTAAAAATCGTTTTCTTGTTTAAAAAATCGCTCAACGGGAATGAATTTCCTGAAATATGAAGTAAAACCCAAAAATCTCTGCAGTGACTTCTTGTCGGAAGGCTTAGGAAATTCTTGAACGGCTCTTGTTTTTTCTGATGATGGTCTTAAAGTCCCATTTTCAATTATGTAGCCAAGGAATTCAATAATTGGTCTCAAGAATTTACATTTACTCCATTTTATGTGGAGACCATTTGCGCTTGCTACATCTAGCACCATCTTAAGCTTGACAACAGCCTCTTTATAGCTGTTAGCTACTACGACCAAGTCATCCATGAATGTTACCATGACACCATCACTCACTAGCTTCCTGAAAACATCGTGTATGAATCGGGTAAAAACGGCTGGGGCGTTGCAAATACCAAAAGAAACTTAAGAAAATCGAATTGGCCATTATACGTCACGAACGAGGTATTTTTCCTTAATTCTGGTTCAACCGGTACATGAAAAAAAACCATTTATTATATCCAAGGGGGTGAAAACCTTACCACCTTGCAATCGATCAAGAACATCTTCAATTAAAGGCGTTGGGAAATGGTCCTTGATTATTTGCTTATTGATTCGTCTGTAATCGCAACACATCATGTACGTCCCATCCTTCTTCGCAACCAAAAGCACTGGTGAAGTAAACTCCGAATTGCTAGGCTGCACTATTCCATCCTCCAACCATTTTTCCACTTGTCTCTCCACTTCATCCTTCTCGATCTGTGCCATTCTTCTAGGTCGTTGGTATAAAGGGGTTCCATCTGATAGTCTAAGAGCCGGTAGCATATTTTAGGAGTGGAGGTATAACCAAAATTCATAGGGCTATATATGTAGGTATACCCATTACTATACCAAATCCAACCGTCTGTCAAGTTTTTTTTTCAGCGGGGGGTGGGGGTGGTGGTTCAAAAATGATATTTTTTCCGATTTTTGTGTTGGAGGTATAACCACTTTAATTTATATACAAACAATAGAGGATTGTTAAGTTTGCAAGAAAATCAACTTTTCGCGTTCGAGGTATAACTAAATGAATGATATACCAAAAATTCAGAATAATTCTCCTGATTATCAATACGTCGGTCTCAGACTCAGAGGCTGTTTTCAGCCTTAGCCCTCTCAGACGCCATTTTAGAATTTTCAAATGCACTTTTCAACTAAAAACTTTAAAAACTTTTTTCTTTTGTTATATAATTAAACTGGTCACATGAAAATATAAAATTATACTTTTCAGTGTTCAAATTCAATTTTTATCTAATCATAACAATGCAAAAATATATTAAATATTTTATTAAAAAAACGTTATTTTTATGTTAAGAATGTTATTCCTCTTCAGACTTGTCTGTTGAATAATAATTCTGTGTTTCTTCTTTGCTATCGAATGAATCACTTTCGTGAACCATTTGAGCTTCACAGTATCGTCTTCCTCCATTGCCCAGCTGCAGTGAAAAGAAGAAAGCTTTATTCCTTTTTTTTTGCTATGGCGTTTATCCAAACATGACATATATAGTTACAGCTATTTATTTGTTGTAGTAGAACGCTTTTGTTTGGAGGCAATAGACTTTCTTCAAAACCTTCAGATAAAATGTTAAAGCTTCAGTAAAGATTCTTAATTTTTTAACTTACTTTTAATATTTTTGAAAATTTTTTCAGATGTAGGTTTACAAGTTTAGTAAAAAATATCGAATCGGGCCTCATTAACATTAACGGCCATTGTCTGATACATTTTACAAACAAATTCTTCTATTTTCTTTATATTCTCTTCCATTATATATGGAAACTTTCCGAAATAGGAAAAAGCGGATTGAAATTCCATCGAACCCTTAAAGATTTCAAATGGTTTGATTTTTCCCTTCTTGAAAAAGCTTGGGGTATAATCACAACCAGTAAAGCTGTAAAAGGCAGGAAGTGCAGCACAAAGCGCAGGGCCCACATTATCAAACATTTCATTAATGTGTATATACCTTAACAAATAAAAATATAGATTTACGATAAGTCCTTGTGAATTATATTTTTTGTTAATTACTCGTACCTTAATGTGTTTTTAGAAATATTTCGTATTTCCATCCAGACTTAAGACTCATTTTTTAAATAGGGAAGAGAATAAAGGGTTATTATCAGTACATCAGTGTCCGCCGTTTTTATGACCACCGACAAGTCGCGTGCAAGAAAGGCCAAATGAAGGATCATTCGAGTATCGGCTTCTTCCTGCAAACTCTCCAGCTACTTTTTTTGTTTTCAGCTTTGAAGACAAAGCATTTCGTTTCAAATGAAACATAGTTTTTTGTCACCGATAGCATAGTGGTACTCACCTTTACTCCATTCTTGAACTAGCCATTCATTTAATCTTTTCTTGAAGGAACTGTTTCTCAGGCTTTTTATAAAATTGGCTGGGCGCCTACCATTTTTATTAAACCCCGAATATATTACTTGATTATCTGAACTATTTCGTCTATCTCGTTCAATATCTTTTATTATATCTTTCTTTTTTTTTCGATCCAAGACAACATGAATTTCTTTTGCATTCATCCGACAAATCTTTGTTAACACTTGTAAAGCAATTCCAACATAAGAAGCAGATACTTCTCCTAGAGTATTCAGGAGAAAGAATCCATCCACAATAATGACATCAACATGGGTTGGAGAAATGCTTACGGTCATTTTCTCAAGATGTCGTAGAAAAACAGATTTATCTAATCTCTCCGCTTTTTAAATCCCGCGTTATATCATCTTTCAGCAACAGGCCCAACATGTTGTACAAGGATGAAATATTTGCAGTTCTATCCACATGCGTTTTCGCCCATTTTTGCCTGGCAGCTATGGAGTTTGTAAAGGATGACACTCCAGTCAACCTATTTGCTGCGTCGCCATTAATTGTTTATTAACCCTTTTCCAAAGTGGTGCGAATTTTGTATTTCACTTTCATTTTTGTATAAATGATTATTTTGAAAATGCATTTGACTGTAGTAGGAGGTTGGCTGAAGTAATTTTATGTGAGACTTAGAAACTCGTAATAGGGAATATGTCCAGAGTATTACCATATGACCAGCATATGGTTATAGATATAACAAAAGAAAAAAAGTTATTAAGGTGTTAAGTTAAAAAGCTCATTTGAAAATACTTAAATAGCGTCTGAGTGGGCAAAGGCTGAAAACAAAACGTCTGAGAACGACGTATTGATAATCAGGAGAATTATTCTGAATTTTTGGTGTATCATTCATTTGGTTATATAACAAAAGAAAAAAGTTTTTAAGGTTTGTAGTTGAAAAGTGCATTTGAAAATTCTAAAATGGCGTCTGAGAGGGCTAAGGCTGAAAACAAAACGTCTGAGACCGACGTATTGATAATCAGGAGAATTATTCTGTATTTTTGGTATATCATTCATTTGGTTATATAACAAAAGAAACAAGTTTTGCAGGTTTTAAGTTGAAAAATGCGTTTGATGATAATATAATGACGTCTGGTGGGAGGTGGATGAAACAAATTTGTCTGAAACTAACATATGTATTCGTGACTGGGAATATGTGCAGAGTATTTCCATGTGACCAGCATATGGTTATAATTGAAAAGAAAATAGTTTTAAGGTTTTTAGTTGAAAATGCATTTGAAAATACTTAAATGACGTTTGAGAAGCTTAAGGCTGAAAAAAAAGTCTGAATTTTTGGGGTATCATTTATTTGGTTATACCTCGAACGCAAAAAGTTGATTTTCTTGCAAACTTAACAGCCGTCTGACGGGGCGAAGGCTGAAACGGAATCGTCTGACACCTATATATTTTAAATCAGTCCACAATCCTCTATTTTATGTATATAAATTAAAGTGGTTATACCTCCAACACAAAAAACGGAAAAAATACCATTTTTGAACCACCACCCCCACCCCCCGCTGAAAAAAAACCTGACAGACGGTTGGATTTGGTATAGCAATGGGTATACCTGCATATATAGCCCTATGAATTTTGGTTATACCTTCACTCCCAAAATTTGTTACCGGCTCTTGGCCTATGAAAGAATGATTTTCATTGCAACTGGTGTCGCTACAATTGTTTGCGGCTTGTATGTATTGATGAGTTGTTCGACTCTGTCCTTAACACCGCCTGACAAATGTGTTAGCTCAAGATCGGCATCGATGAATTTGTCCCAACTGGCAAACACATCAACTCGCCAAACTCAGTTTCAAGTTCTTCTAGTACTCCCAATTCTTTTGTCACTTTCTCCTGATCCCTCTTAGTGGATGAACCATTCGAATCTTCAGGGGTGTACCTTTTATCGTCATCCATTTCTCTTGTTGCTTTTTCGTCTTCTGTAAGCATTCTTCGAAAACGTGTTTCACCTCCACCAATAGTAACAACTGCGTTTCTAATAAGTTCACTGCCGATAACTAGTTCAAACATTAAATATTTTTCATCGACAACGTGGAGATTAACTTCAAATTGAATTTTGTCTACGACTACAGCAGCTTCGATGAAGGTCTGCGTTAGAATTTGATTATTACCCAACGCTGATAGTGCAATTTTAGGTGACAAAATGTTGTATCTACGCAATTTAAGGAAAAAATCGTTTCTTACTAGACAGACGTCACACGTATCTACGAGTGCAGTGACTGCTAATCCATCGACCGAAACTTCCTTCATCATATGTGAAGATATTCCACCAACTCCCACCTTAGCATTTGTAACTTTTTGGTTTGTAGAGATAGACACACTGGCACTACATTCAAAGGATCTGTGGCCAAATTGGTTGCATTTGAAGCACTTAAATCCTTTTGGGCAAGAAATCGCTATGTGGTTTACGTCACCACACTTAAAGCAAGATTTCTTCGCCAATGGAGTGGCTCGCGAACTCAATTTCCCTTCTGGTACTACCCAAGACGTTGTATTGGAAGTGGACCCATGTGCCGAGGCACCCTTAACTCGCTCATATGTTCTTATCTTCGCCTTAAGCTCCTCAAGAGTACGCGCCTCATAAAAAAAAACATTTATTTCTTCATCTTTCAGACCCTCGACAAAATATTCCACTAATAGACCAAGAGCCGGTAGCAAATTTTGGGAGTGGAGGTATAACCAAAATTCATAGGGCTATATATGCAGGTATACCCATTACTATACCAAATCCAACCGTCTGTCAGGTTTTTTTCAGCGGAGGGTGGGGGTGGTGGTTCAAAAATGATATTTTTTCCGATTTTTGTGTTGAAGGTATAACCACTTTAATTTATATACAAACAATAGAGGATTGTGGACTGATTTCAAATATATAGGTGTCAGACGATTCCGTTTCAGCCTTCGCCCCGTCAGACGGCTGTTAAGTTTGCAAGAAATTCAACTTTTTGCGTTCGAGGTATAACCAAATAAATGATACACCAAAAATTCAGAATAATTCTTCTGATTACCAAAATGTCGGTCTCAGACGTTTTTTTTTTCAGCCTTAAGCCTCTAAGACGTCATTTAAGTATTTTCAAATGCATTTTCAACTAAAAACCTTAAAACTATTTTCTTTTCATTTATAACCATATGCTGGTCGCATGGAAATACTCTGTACATATTCCCAATCACGAAGATGTTAGTCTCAGACAAATTTGTTTCATCCAACCTCCCACCAGACGTCATTAAATTATCATCAAACGCATTTTTCAACTTAAAAGCCTGAAAAACTTGTTTCTTGTGTTATTATGTTAGAATAATTCTCCTGATTATAAATACGTCGGTCTCAGACGTTTTGTTTTCAGCCTTAGCCCTCTCAGACGCCATTTAAGAATTTTCAAATGCACTTTTCAACTAAAAATCTTAAAAACTTTTTTCTTTTGTTATATATCCAAATGAATGATACACCAAAAATTCAGAAAAGTTCTCCTGATTATAAATATGTCGGTCTCAGACGTTTTGTTTTCAGCCTTAGCCCTCTCAGACGCCATTTAAGAATTTTCAAATGCACTTTTCAACTAAAAACCTTAATAACTTTTTTCTTTTTTTATATAACCAAATGAATGATACACTAAAAATTCAGAATAATTCTCCTGATTATAAATATGTCGGTCTCAGGCGTTTTGTTTTCAGCCTTAGCCCTCTCAGACGCCATTTAAGAATTTTCAAATGCACTTTTCAACTAAAAACCTTAAAAACTTTTTTCTTTTGTTATATTACCATATGCTGGTCATATGGTAATACTCTGGACATATTTCCTATATCGAGTTTCTAAGTCTCAGATAAAATCACTTCAGCCAACCTCCTACCACACGTCTATATTTTTATTTGTTAAGATATATACATATTAATGAAATGTTTGATAATTTGGGCCCTACGCTTTGTGCTGCACTTCCTGCCTTTTACAGCTTTACTGGTTGCGATTATACCCCAAAGTTTTTCAAGAAGGGAAAAATCAAACCATTTGAAATCTTTAAGGGTTCGATGGAATTTCAATCCGCTTTTTCCTATTTCGGAAAGTTTCCATATATAATGGAAGAGAATATAAAGAAAATAGAAGAATTTGTTTGTAAACTGTATCAAACAACGGCCCTTAATGTGAATGAGGCCCGATTCGAGATGTTTTACAAAACTTGTAAACCTACATCTGAAAAAAATTTCAAAAATATTAAAAGTAAGTTAAGAAATTAAGAATCTTTACTTAAGCTTTTTTTGAAGGAAGTCTATTGCCTCCAAACAAAAGCGTTCTACTACAGCAAATAAATCGCTGTAACTAATAAAGCTATCTCCTTTTCACTGCGGGCGGGCAATGAAGGAAGACGATACTGTGAAGCTCAAATGGTTCAACGGAGTTGCGGGCCCCGAAAAATTTGAAAATATAATGAATAACGAAAGTGATTCATTCGATAGCGAAGAAGAAACAGAATTATTATTCAACAGACGAGTCTGAAGAGGAATAACATTCTTATGATAAAAAAATAACGTTTTTTTTAATAAAATATTTAATATATTTTTGCATTGTTATGATTAGATAAAAATTGTATTTGAACACTTTTCATGTGGCCAGTATAGTTATATAACAAAAGAAAAAAGTTATTAAGGTTTTTAGTTGAAAAGTGCATTTAAAAATTCTTAAATGGCGTCTGAGAGGGTTAAGGCTGAAAACAAAACGTCTGAGACCGACATATTTATAATCAGGAGAATTATTCTGAATTTTTGGTGTAGCATTCATTTGGTTATATAACAAAAGAAAAAAGTTATTAAGGTTTTTAGTTGAAAAGTGCATTTGAAAATTCTTAAATGACGTCTCAGAGGGCTAAGGCTGAAAACAAAACGTCTGAGGCCGACATATTTATAATCAGGAGAACTATTCTGAATTTTTGGTGTATCATTCATTGTTATAAATATAACAAAAGAAAAAAGTTTTTAAAGTTTTTAGTTGAAAAGTTCATTTGAAAATTCTTAAATGGCGTCTGAGAGGGCTAAGGCTGAAAACAAAACGTCTGAGGCCGACGTATTTATAATCAGGAGAATTATTCTAACATAATAACACAAGAAACAAGTTTTTCAGGTTTTAAGTTGAAAAATGCGATTGATGATAATTTAATGACGTCTGGTGGGAGGTTGGATGAAACAAATTTGTCTGAGACTAACATATTCGTGATTGGGAATATGTGCAGAGTATTTCCATGTGACCAGCATATGGTTATAATTGAAAAGAAAATAGTTTTAAGGTTTTTAGTTGAAAATGCATTTGAAAATACTTAAATGACGTCTTAGAGGCTTAAGGCTGAAAAAAAACGTCTGAGACCGACATTTTGGTAATCAGAAGAATTATTCTGAATTTTTGGTGTATCATTTATTTGGTTATACCTCGAACGCAAAAAGTTGAATTTTTTGCAAACTTAACTGCCGTCTGACGGTGCGAAGGCTGAAACGGAATCGTCTGACACCTATATATTTGAAATCAGTCCACAATCCTCTATTGTTTGTATATAAATTAAAGTGGTTATACCTTCAACACAAAAATCGGAAAAAATACCATTTTTGAACCACCACCCCCACCCCCCGCTGAAAAAAAAACCTGACAGACGGTTGGATTTGGTATAGTAATGGGTATACCTGCATATATAGCCCTATGAATTTTGGTTATACCTTCACTCCCAAAATTTGCTACCGGCTCTTAGACTTTAAGGATTCTTCATCAATTTCAAGAGGTTTAGCGACCTCGAGCAATCGATATAGGAATTCCTTTGCCGTCTCATTTGATTGCTTACGCGCTGTTCGAAGCTTTGGATGAATTTCTGCAGCGTTAACAGGGATTTGAAATTTTTTAACTAATTTTGATTTCATTGAAACCCAGTCTTTTACACCCTTTTCGCTCTGTATGAAACTTCTAGCGCGTTCCACCCCACTAAAGAACATGTGTCCTCAAACTTTTTAGCCCAATTTACTATATTTTGGTTGGACTCCCCACTGAATTTAGTAAGGCTTTCTTCTACGTCTTTAAAAAATAATGTAGCTTTTGCCTGTGCACTGGTTGATGGGGCATCACATCTACCAACATCTCTAAGATATTTAGAAATGGTCACATCATAATTAGCATTTTCCTCGTCTTCGTCATTTGGGGGTTGATTTCCCAATAATATCATCTCTTTTACTGCCAATGTCAACGTCATCATTTTACTTGTTTTCTGTCCCCTCATCTACATTAGCGCGTTTCGAGTTGATATATTCCACCAATCTCCTACTTAATTCTGCTTTTTCACCTGACATGAAAAGCCCCAATCCCCCCAAACACTCCCTCAACTCATCCCTCTTCAATCCCATGATCTCAAAAAAAAAAAAAAAAATGAAACAAGCAGTTTGGTACTTATGTACAAAAAAAAAAATCTTGAATTTTTTCCCGTCTCAACGTTGATCGTAAGGCCGTCGTCTTTGTGTAGTTGGCATGTCTTCTTTTTGCCTTCTTCTTCTTCACACAACGTGTTCGTGTTGGCGTTAGTGCAATTTCGGATTTTTTTTTTGTTTTCTTCGTTGGAGCATACAACGACGATACGGTTCGTTTAAATACAGTGCACTGGTTTAACGGATATTTAGCGATCCCGTAGTATTGAATGATAGGTATGTTCTTTAGTTTTTTTTTTTTAAGGTCACACCTATTTTGTTTCACCACCAATATCGCTTTTATTGTTATTGCCCTTTAATTTCATTATTTTATTTTCATTCAGGGAAATCTTTCAATGCAACATTTAAAATCAATTTGTTTCTTTTAATTTAATTTAAGTCTCTTTTTTTTGTTGTTAGGTAGATCCCGGTTGAGCCCCCCACTTGTGGGATTTTATTTATTTAATTCAAAAAAGAATACTGTTTTTCTTAAATTTAAAGTTACAAAATTGAATGATTCTTTATTTGTACCGCACTGCGTGTCGTCGGCTTGCCTGCAACTAACTAACTTTTGTTACAATGGAATGTTGAACGATGCAAGTGAACGAAGAAAGATAGAGAGAGAGAGATTGAGGGGAAAAGCACAACCACGGTGCTAGTGCGTAGCATTCAGTCCCACATTCATGTAAAGGTAACACTCCGGGCTTTGATCGAATATCATACGCCATGATTAAAAACTCTCCAACTTCTCTTAAAAACGGTCTGGTTAATTTATACAACGAGATCCTAACTCAAGGTGTTGTACCACAGATATTGAAAATTGCTTCCGTAGTACCTATACCCAAACCAAATAAAGAAATCACAAATCTATCCAGCCATCGACTAATTCCGCTCCTCTCTTGCCTAAGTAAAGTCATGGAAAAAATCATATCCCGTAGACTATCCTGGCTCCTTGAAAGAAACAACTTCCTTGATATAAACCAAGTGGCCTTTAAAAAAGGAAGAGATACAATGGATTCACTATTGCACATTGATGAATTCGTCGCTTCAGGAATTTCGTAAAAAAATCATGTATCACTCCTTTTCATTGATTTCGAAAAGGCTTTCGACCGAATCGGAGTGCACGTCGTTATTAACCAATTAATCGAATGGAAAATTGGTCCTAAAATAATCAATTTCGTGAAGGCTTTTTTATCACAGAAAATTTCGTATAAAAATAAAAAAACACATTTCACAACCTCGAAAACGGTATTCCACAAGGATCCCCCTCTCAGTTGTTACTCTTATACTCTTACTATCTGTAGAAAAAAGTAAAATACTTCATTTTTGCAAAAAAAAACTAGCTGCTCGAAAAATATTATAGTTGATCTTAATAATAATTTAATCCAAAATGTAAATAACTTGAAAATATTAGGAATTTCGTTTGATACTTTGATACTAAGTTTAACTTTAAGTCACATTGTATTTATAACGGGTGATTTTTTAAGAGGTTTAGAACTTTAAAAAAAAAAAACACAAAAAATTCGAAAAATGAATGAAATATTTATTTGAATCGATAGTTTGAACCTTGCAATTTAATGTCTAAAGATAATTTCATGCAAATGTTGACCGCGGCTGCGTCTCAGGTAGCCCATCCGCTGAGTCCAATTTTGGCATACTCTTTCACACATATCGGCCGGTATCTCACGAATGAATGCATGGATGTTGGCTTCCAGTGCGTCAATCGAAGCGGGCTTGTCCCTATAGACATTAGCCTTGACATACCCCCACAAAAAATAATCTAATGGTGTCAAATCGCACGATCTAGGGGGCCAATTGACCGGCCCGAAACGTGAAACTGTTCACCAAACTCGCCTCGCAATTGCGCCATTGTTTCGCGTGCTGTGTGGCATGTGTTTGTTATCATCGCTCGGTAGCGTTCACCATTGACAGTAACGCTGCGATTCGCATCATCTTTGAAGAAATATGGCCCAATAATGCCGCCGGCCCAAAACCGCACCAAACAGTGGCTTTTTCGGGATGCATTGGTAGCTGTTGCAATGCTTCTGGCTGATCTTCACTCCAAATGCGGCAATTATGCTTATTTACGTACCCATTCAACCAAAAATGAGCCTCATCGCTGAACACAATTTTTCGATAAAAAAGCGGATCCTCGGCCAGCTTTCCAAGAGCCCATTCACCAAAAATTCGGCGTTGTGGTAGGTCGGCTGGCTTTAGTTCTTGCACCAGCTGTATCTTAAAAGGCTTTACGCCCAAATCCTTCCACGTAGTGCTGTAACAAAGGCCTAACTGCTGGGAACGGCGCTGAATCGACATTTCGCGGTCTTCTGTCACACTAGCTGATACGGCCGCAATATTTTCTTCACTACGCACAGTACGTAAACGTGTTGGTGGTTTAATGTCCAACAAAGTAAATTTGGTGCGAAATTTGGTCACAATCTTCCGAATAGACTGCTCAGAAGGTCGAGAATGCCGACCATAAAATGGAAGCAGCGCGCGATGAACATTTCGAACCGAGCACGAATTTTGATAGTAAAATTCAATAATTTGCAAGCGTTGTTCATTTGTAAGACGATCCATGGTTAAATTGCAAACCAAACTGAAGCTGTTTGACAGTGACACAAGGTACTAAACACACGTCAGCTGTCAAAACCAGTGTTGCCAAAACCAAATCAGCTAAAAAATCACCCGTTATAAAACGAGCCTCGCTATCAGGGCCAACATGATTAAATACTTAGCTTCTAAGCATAGTTTTTGTAACTTAAATTCTCTCATTGAAGTAATTAAATCAGTTATACCAGCAAAAATAGACTACGGACTCGCCATTTACGGCAAATGTTCGAAATCATCATTGGGACTCTTCACCCCATCATACTACCCAAAGGGCATTCAGAACAACATCCATTAAAAATATCCTAACGGACGCCGGACTCCCATCAATACTTGAACGGATAGAGTTCCTGACTGCTTCCATTTTCTCTCAAAGTCAATGCCTACCGTAAATCCTCTATTCAACATCTTACCCCAAAAATTATGCGGAAAACTAAACACCAAAACTATTCATCATTATACAATGCAATAAAATTTTCAAAAAATGGAATATTTTAATTCAAACTAACTCAATAAAATCTCCAATATTTCCACCATGGAAAATATCAATAAACTCTATTAACACCGACCTACAAAAACTCCCAAAGGCCACAAGAAGTAATGATGAACAGGAAAATGTTTACGGAAACGGTAGCAAACCTCAATAGGTCAGAATGGCATTGCCTTTTGCTTCATTTGCAGTCGTTGCTGAAACAGGAAACGTCAAAATTAAAGGTCTTCTAGCTTACTCCTCTTCGATTTTTCTGCTGGAGATTTCGCTGTTCGCAAAGCTACAATTTTCACAAATAACAAAAAAAAAACAAAAAATCCTTTCAGGCAGCTTGTCGACCATCACAGCCCTAAAAATCTCAACAACAACACTGAATTAATCGAACGCTCAAGGGACAAAATAATTGGAAATAAAAATCTAAAAATTATATTGGTACCAGGACATGCAGGTATATCCGGCAACTAGATGGCAGATAAAATAGCAAAAGCAGCCCTTCAAGAACCACTTATACAATTCCAAATCTTCAATAAAAAAGATGCAAAAAAAATACTTTTACACACCATTGGAAGCTTAAAAATAATCAGTTGGAAATAATATGTCCACCATTACTCCATGGTAAACCCACAAGCCTAAAAAACAATTTACCCCATTAATATATCGCCAAATATGCTAAGCTGCTACATAAGACTCCGACTTGGACACTGCAATCTCACTCACAGCCATAAATTAACTAGAGAACAACAGCCACTACCTCACCTCTGCAACAACACCGTCCCCCTCACCATTAATCACCTAACCATCGACTGCCAACATGTCAAACTCATATGCAAACAAATTAATCCAACAAACAGTCTTATAAATCTTTTAACTGTTCCCTCTGAACAGAACATCACAGAATTTTTTAATTAATAACGTAACTTAAACTTGGAAAAAATATTTATCTTGTATATTTATATTCTATATATATTTAAATTAAACCTAAAACTTACCTTTAAATCTAAGTATATGTACCTGTGTATATTTTATGTAATAAAGGGTGGTTAAATTTTAAGGGCCGATGTTGATTTTGAATAAAACACAGGTTATTTAGGAAATTATTGTCATTTCTCTTTATAATGATAATATTCGTATGGTTCAATTATGTATGGAACAAAATATAGGCCAAATGGCCGCCGCGACCTTGGCGGCACACCTCCATCCGATGGTCCAAATTTTTGATGACGCTTAGACATAATTGAGGTTCTATGCCGTTAATGTGCCGAATTATCACATTCTTTAGCTCTTCAATTGTTGCTGGCTTATCGACGTACACCTTTTCTTTCAAATAACCCCAAAGACGGTGTCAAACACATGATCTTGGCGGCCAATTGACATGCCACGCCGTGAGATAACACGGCCATTGAATTTGTCGCGCAAAAGAGCCATTGTTTCGTTAGCTGTGTGGCAAGTGGCACTATCCTGTTGAAACCACATGTCGCCCACATCCATATCTTCCAATTCGAGCCATAAAAAGTTCGTTATCATCTCACGATAGCAAAGACCATTCACAATAACTGCCTGACCGGCCTCATTTTGTAAAAAATACGGCACGATGATACCGCCAGCCCATAAACCGCACCAAACAGTCACTCTTTGTGGTTGGTTTTTCGACAGTCACTCTTGGATTATCATTCGCCCAAATGCGGCAATTCTGCTTAATGACGAATCCACTGAGGTGAAAATGTGCCTCATCACTGAAGATGATTTTCTTCGAAAATTGATCATCCATATCCATAAAAAGCCTGAATAACTTTAACGCGTTCCTCGATTGTGTATCTTTGAATGGTTCAAATTGAGTTAGTCTGAAATTGAGAAATGTCAAATGAAATGCAGAAAAAAACTTGACGTTTAGGTGTGGTTCACATTCAACATCGGTCCTTAAAATTTAACCACCCTTTACATCTATCGGCAGGAGGTCCTGGTCAGCTCTGCCATAATTAATGCTGAATCTAGCATAATACAGTTGTGATAAGCATTTTGAAATTTTTAAATTATGCTAAATGCTTTTTTAGCATTATCTGTCTTAAGCATTCTATAATGCTAGATTTGATTTTATAAAATTATTGAATAACCTATTCTTGTGCTTATTTGTTAACTTATTTAAAATTTTGAGCTTATGAACTTGAACTTTGATAACAAAATGGCTGAGTTTTGAGACAATGAATGTGCTAATGAATGATTAATGTGACATTAGTTGAATTATAAAATAAATTCATTGACTCAATGAAAATTTTGTCGTTTAGCTTTATCAAAAGTTTTTATATGGTACCTGGTACCTAGTGCCGTGAAATTAATATTAATCACTGATCTCTATATACGAGTATACTGAATAGTGTATTCCTTATACAACTTTTTTGTTTTTTTTTTTTGCTTCCTTTTGAAGATAACAATTAGGTGGTCGGCTTCATAATTTGACGTCTACATTTACACAAAAAAAAAACTGTTTCCAAGATGTCAATCTGAAGAAAAAGAAACAGACCAATGATATGAAAGGGAAAAACTTTATGGGAGTTTGTTTTATTAGTTTTTATTATTAAGTTATTCACTGTGCATTTTGCTTGTGCTATTATTTTTAATGGCACTAGAATTATATCATTAGAAAGGTGTTTAAAAAGGTAATAGTAAATGTAGATGGGAACCATCGACATCGTTCATCATTTGAGTTTGCAAACAAATTAAACAAGACTGCTAATAAGTATGATGAGGAGAATGCGAATTCATAATCTGTCTTTTTTTATGATTTTACCTCCTTTGCACACTCTTTCCGTTTGTAGTTCCGTTTCATTTAACCATTTGTGAATGAATTAAATTTACAAACACAATAATGTTAGCAAACGGATTTGGGGAGAGAAACGAACGGAGATTTGATGTCTTCATAGTGGATTATTTTGTATAACAGTATACAGTTATATTGTTATACAAAAAAGTGGTCAGCTTCATAATATAACAATTCTTCAAATGGAAGCAACTTTTTAATGTCGATACGCTATGCAATGTATTATAGAGATCAGTGATATTAATTGTGTAATTAATTACCTATTAATCTATATATATAAAAATGAGTTTAAGTTTTGAGTGTGACCTTATATCTGGAATACGGCTGGGTAGATTTTTTATATTTTTTTATTGAAAGGGAATCAATTTTTTTAATCCGTCCAGCCAAAGATTTTGTAGCCCATTTTTGTGGAGCTACATCTCAAACGTCCACTTTGTTGTTGTAATGTGTTTGATCATTATGGTTTTGGAAGCACACAATCACAGTCATAGAGCCTGTCTACATTGTTGTTGCGCTGAAAGACATTTCTACGATTTAACATGCGTAGAAAAGAGATCTTTCGTACGCATGTGAAAAATGTCTTTACTATATAAAAATATGTCGTCGTTTCTAACAAGGTAAACACCAATGGTTTGATCGTGTTTGTTTATATTGGGAGTTGAATTACATTTTCGAATATGCCCTAAAATGTACTAGACCTTCGTCTTTCATTTGATTTTTGATTATCATTTAGACGCTATACTTTGTGTTGTTGGTAAGAGAAAGCGGGGGTCAGAGATGTCGTGAGACATGACAAAAACGTAAATACTGCACTTATGAGGCTCATTTGTTATTGTTTTAATATGCAGATCATTGAAGTTTTTCTTGTTTCAATGCGTTTTAAGGCACCTAAAAGTGTTTAATGTAAACACGAAAAGACTGCAATCAACATATCCAATCTAAACACAGACGAAAAAACTGAAGGTCTTAATTCAGTTCAAGTTTCAAGAGCCTTTCTACATTGCCATTGCACTGAAAAGCATTTCTACGTTATTACATGCGTTAAAAAGAGATAGGGATGTAAAATCGTAGAAATGCCTTTCAGTGTAACGACAATATAGACATGCTTTAAGCGACTATACAACCTGGCTATTGTGTTGTGTTTAAAGCGACATTTTAGTAAAATCGAGATGGTAATGTTCAACGTTGGTGCAGTTTTCCCGACATTTAGTACAAGTTGAAAGTTATTACCAACACGTGTAAAGCATAGGCGTTGACTGTGGAAAAACGAGATAAATTTATGTTCAACGTTGATGCAATTGAAAAGCTTTCTTTTCAATTTTTGCAACGTGCTTTTCTGTTCTTATTGGAATTTATTTCAAAGAAAGTTTTTCGATTTATTTTTGAATTTTTCGTTACAAATTAAATAAAAAAAGAAATGTTCAAAGAAAAATATTCGTTTTATTTTTGAATATTTGGTTATGGATTAAAAAAATTTGTTGCCAAAAAAGGTGAATTGCAAGTGATTACCATTATTTGGCTACTGCTATTTTGAGCGGTAATTTTTGTCAAAACATAATTTATTTTTTAGACGCAAGCTCATCGAATATCAAATTAAAATCAATTCAGTTTCCTAAAATTTGGTTTTAAACGTAAAATGGTTCTCTAAATTATATTTAAAAATGGTGGATTGTGCATTTTAGTTTAATTGAGAAGTTGATTGTGTAAATTTGTGTAGGAAACTGCGATAATTTTATGTATTTGATTTAGTATTGTGAAGAATGGAAGGCAAACAAAATTATTCTAAAAAGGATAAAGAAGAATTGGATAGGTTTTCAAGCAATGGGAAAAACAGCTTTTAAAAGTAACAAAGAAGCAACGCATGGGACAGAACCAAATATTTGAAGGCGTGGTAGCAATCGAAAAAAGGGTGGAAGATAGAAAGAAGAAAAGTTAGTTGCGGAGAGGAAGTTTAAAAAAAAAAATTAATCGAAGGATGGTGAGAGTGTATTCAAATAATAATTTCAACATGTTCACCTTCAAATCCGCTTGAATTATGTTACAATCATCGAGATGAATTGTCAGATGATATTTTACATAGATTACGTGTTATTAATTCAAATCAAAACTTGCAAATTAGTCCGGACATTCACAATGAAGCTCTAATTTTTATTGAATACATTTGAATGTAAATAGCAAATAAAACATAATTTGAGATGGGAATGATAGCACCTAATCGTTCGGCGCAAGTTTTTTTCAACATTGAAATGCGTCGTGAATTGAACTATATAACAGTGCCATTTGTGCGGTCAAATATTCAAAAATTAAATATTGAACAGAAAAAAACATATGAAACAATCATGAAAGCTGTTCTTAATGAAAGGGGTAGATTATTTTTTCTAGGCGCACCCGGTGATTTCGCGCACATTTTCGATTTCATTACTTCTAGCGACCATAGGTTCTATAACACAAATTTAATTGGCACTCTCTTCTTCTGAAATTGCAGCGACATTTTTGGAAGGTGCCCGAACTGCACATTCTGCACTTAAACTGCCAGTGTTCGCGTTCGGCTAGTAAAGCGCTAGGGTATCCTAAATCTAAAAAAATTTCAGATACGTTGAGTTGTTTTTGCATCATCTGTTTTTAACAACGGATTACAACAACAAATTGGTATCGCTAAATAAACGTAGCCGAACGCAAAAACGAATGTAAAACTTCTAAGAATTCAGACATGGCTAAAGTTTTGCAGAAATGTAGTTTAATCGTTTGGGATGAATGTACGATGGCTCACAAAAAGTCATTGCATTTTCGGTGGTGCCTTGATATTGTTAGCAAGGGATTTTCGCCAAACAGTGCATGTTTTAAATCATCCTATTTTTGGCGGCATGAAAGAAAAACTCACCCTAACCACAAATGTGCGCGTGCAGTAGCGAAATGATCAAACAGCAGTGGTTCGTTCTTTTATGTTACTATAGTTAACTTGGTTAATGTGTCAAAAAGAATAGTTGCATCGTCATAGTTAAAAAACTAAGTTACTTTTTTACTCTAAGTTACTTTTTGACACTTTAACTTTGAATTTGGGAATGACTCTGTGAAGTCATAAAGTTTAATAAAGCTACTTTTCTGAATTAAAGGAACGATGAAAGTTAACTATAGTTAACTTTGGTTTAAAAAAAGAACGCACTTCAGCTGAATTTTCCAAACAGTTATTGTATATTGGAAATGGCAAACTACAAGTTGATACTTCAACTAGCTCAATAACACTGCCAACCAATTTTTGTCGAAAGATTCAATCAAAACCAGAGAATATCAATTACCAAGAAGCCAATCTTTCGTACGTTTCACCCTCCAAAACCCAGTTGTTTACATTGCTGTATTTGTAATTTCACTTCGTGCCGATGAATAAATGTGAATTTCAACAACAATGTAATGCGGTGAGATTTATTTGTTTTGACAGCTCAGTTTTCTTTTTTTTGAAAATTAGAAAATAGTTTTGAGAATTTTACTTTAGCTAAAAACAAAAACATCGATGTGAAATTGTTTAATGTACACAAACAATTGTTATTGTTAGTTAATATTCATCCACAATTATAATAAAGTACAAAAAATGAATCCATAAAATGTCTTCAATCACTCAGATTTCAATGCTTCTTGCATATTATACAGGGTGGCCCTTTCTTCACCCAGAATAATTTTAAATTATTGTTGGATCTATTCTAAGGAAAAAATTAGTTAGGAAAAATACGAAATAAAGAAAATAGTTTTTCTGCAACTTGACACCTGAAACTTCAATTTGTTGTTTAAACTTCACTAAACTCTCAATTTCCACGTCATAAGTATTAAAGTAGGTATTAGTTGCGTTTTATTATCTTCTGTCGGGATTCGGGTATTGATCTGGATTTACTTTAAGTACAAAAAAGAAATAATGAGGAATTTTTAAAATCGTTGTTGTAGCACATGTTTAAAAACAGCAATAGCTATTTTTGATTTTTTTAAACTTCATGGCATCAAAGCATTTGGTTTTAAGTGTTTAATAGGAATACTTTTTACTGAAATCATACTTCATAATGTAAACAAAATGAAATAGTTTAAACAAAAACACTAACTTTTTTTTTAGTTTAAATGTTGATAATTATTTTTTTGAAAACATCATTAAAAAACAACTTAATTTGAAAAATTGATTCGAGAATGGTTTTTAAGAAATTATAGCATGACCTTGTAGCTGTTGCCATATTTTTTAGTTATTTTTTAAAATAAATTTTGTCGTAAAATTCAAAAAAGTTAATTTTAACAAAAATAAAGAGCATAGCATTGTAAGTTAGTGGCTGCCGTTGATTTTTTCTTTTTTCTTTTTAAGAAAGTCATCACTCTTATCTAAAAGCGGAGAAATAATCTCCCCCTCCCATACGATTTTTTTTCTAAAAATATTATTTCATAAATATCCTGCATGAAATAGGGGACACCCTGTATTTGGTTTCGTTTTGACATCTCATAAATATCCTGCATGAAATAGGGGATACCCTGTATTTGGTTTCGTTTTGACATCTTATTGACAGACCGAGGTGAATAATTCTGACCACGGGGCGTGTTCAACAAATAGAAACCAAACTAGGGCCAGGTTTTTGTATTTGGCGTAAATTAGTGTGTCGCAGTGTAAAAAGTGACGAAAATTTAAATCTATTTCCACATACCCTACCGCCACATTTTTGCGTAATATGCTTTTTAATTATTATTTCAATAGTGCACAAGGGTAGGTAGAAGGTATATTCATCGAATATGAAATAAATTTTAATTTGCAACATGGAAGAGTGTTGAAAGCTTTTTCATTTTTGTTTAGCATTGTTTATCTGTTATATTTTGTATTATTGTGAATAATTTGCTATGATTTTGTGTTGATTTGGAGGAGCTTTTAATTCAATTGCATCAAGCCTGAATTAAAAAAAAAACGGATTTAAGTGTGGATTTAACTAATAAATAAAGGCATCCCCAAACCAACATGAAATCATAGCGAATCATTCGCGAAAATACAAAATACGGCAAGCACACAACCTTTGAAGGCCCTCCCAAACCAATTCGAATTTGCAGCGAATCATTCGCAATAGTTCAAAATAAGGCACATACACAATGCTAAACAACAACAAAAAATAGTCTTCGCCCAGCATTCGCATTGATTTGGGAGAGCCTTTAATATGGAACTGGAGATTTCGGTCCGAATCTTCACATTTCTCCATACAGTTTTGAAATTTCAAAATGTGAGATTTCGGTGAATTTAAATGAAAACGAAGGAGACAAACATTTATTCTCACAGTTTGCACTAATTAAATTTCAAAAAAAGTAATCACTCAAAGTTATCGTATAATAGCAGAAAAAAATCCCGTGTTTACACACCTAACACCAATGAACATATAGACAAAAACAATATGTCGCTATATATTCCCACCAAAATGAAATTCAAGATCTTATTTTAAAACTTTTATTATTTCAAGCTTATGGAACAAGATTTCATGAATATTTCGACGAAAGCCCAACAAAAACTCTAGATTACAACGAAATCCTGCTCCGATTCGAGAGCTTAAAGTTTTTCAGCTGAAATATCAGATCTCGGTTTGGTGGGAACGTAGTACTAGATTGCGTACTAAGCCTTAGCTACAAGTCTGTTCGTGTACTTTCCACAACTACGAATTTCTACAAATTTTATTTATTGTATATGAGCTTTGACAGAACTTTGGGCTTAATTCGTAGAAATTCGTAGTTTTTGGAGTTACGTGAACAGACATTACACTGGCCACTTTTTGTAAAATTAAAAAGTAAAAATAATTCCCCCCAGAGAATTTGTTTTGTGAAAAAGAATATACAATTTTTTTTTCCTTAACCAAAATTTAAGCTTTCTTCGTGGTTTTTATAAGTTTTGCAGTGAAAAACACTTTTCCACAATGAGTTTCAAAGTTGTCACTTTTCTTGGCTTATGTAGTAAGCGCTTTATAAGCCCTAAATACATAAGCGAAAACAGTGAAAAAGTGAAAATTTTCACTGAAAACTTAAAAAAATTGATGCAGAAAGCCTAAATTTTGGTTTAAGAAAAAATTTGTATATTCTTTTTCACAAAACAACTGCTCTTGCGGGAAAATTTTTTACTTTTGTAATATTGCAAAAAGTGGCCAATGAAGTTAAGGCTTTGTATGAGACACACTACTGGTATAAAAACGATAGTATGCATATTAAGTATTAGCAATACTACAAAGCCACAAAGGCTGTCACACATCCTGTTAAGTATTTTATTGACAATTTTTTTTTACTTAAATTAAGTTCTCGAACTTATCACCAAGGAATAAATCAATGCTCGTGTGAACAAGTTTTGAAACCATGCTTTTACCATTTTGCTCTCGTAGTTTATAACATGAACATGACACACTTGTGGTATAAGTTAATACTATAATATCCGTACCACTTGTGTGTCACGGGTATTATATCAGTAACCTACACCTTATTTTATTTTAAGTTGCTCCAAATCTTCTACATAATCTTATGTCGAATTCTTTTCAACCTTTGGAGATCAATTTCTATTTTCTGTTGCATGGAATCTGTAAAAAAAACTTGATTTTCTTATGTGCTCATGTGTGTGTCATTTGACAGAAGTTTTAAAGCAAAAAGTAAACAAATTGTTGCGCGCACAAATTTATAACAAATGATAATGATAAGTGCATTACATTTTTTGCATCGTTTTATGCTATAAAAACGAATATATTTCGGAAAAAAGTTGCAAAAATAAACAAAATTAATTAAGTGTTCATTAAAATAAAAAATCCAGTCCAAAATCGACCAAGAAACTCTTCAGTCGAGGAATACATCGGCGAGCGCGAGCTTCTTCATACGCTCAATTGACTTTGGGCACTTGGAATCGAAGTTCATTGATATTTTTATTAATTTATTGTTCACTGTTAATTGATGAATTAAAAAACTTTTTATAGATATATTCGTTTTACTTCTCTTTAAACGAACGACAAACACTTATCAATATTTGTTAAAAGCCACGAAAAAAAACTTTCAACTCCAGAGAAATGTCAAATCTTTTTAGTGTGTGTGAAAATCCATATTTGTTAATAGCCACGAAAAAAAACTTTCAATTTCAAAGAAATGTCAAATCTTTTTATTGTGTCTGAAAGTGTGTGTAAATCTTGCTAAAAATGAAAAATTTGTTTTGAAAAATTGATCTTTTCTTCTAAACAAATCGATTTTTTCTAAATAGAATAAATTTTTTGTTGTAAGGAATAAAATATTAATTTGGATGATATATAAGGTTAAGTAAGCACTTTAAATTTCGTTCTTCCGGTTTTTATACTTTTTGAACATGTCGAAGATTTTCAAAAATAACCGACAAATTAATTCACCATTCCTATACAGACTGTGGTAAGTGACTAGTTGCTTCTATGTGTGCTGCTTTCACTAGTGGTGAGTGACTAGTTGATTCTATGTGTGCGGCTTGCACTGCTTTTCACTAATACTTTGCCAATCTAATCATCACAGCTGTTCGCTTCAGCTTGTAGGCAAATCAAACTGATAGCTGAGGATTGCCATGTTTTACACTTCAGATTCTTTGTTGTAGTGAGCTTAGAACAAGCTGCAAACCTACAATCAGAGGCTCGAGTTCAAATCTTCTCAGATGGTGAGATCCTCCACGGAAGTTTATGCCAATACAGGCCAACAAATCAGGAGCATCGATTTGACCATTTATAAGTTGGTGACGAAAAATTAGATCATTATTCACCCGCCGTTGATATAAGATTTGGACTCTTGCAGTAGCTGGATCCTATGTTCATATGGTGGAAGGTTGAATGGATCTGCCCAAGGAAGACCTTTCAGAGCAAAGTGAATGAGTTTATGTTGTATCGATTCAATACGATTTTTATGAATTTCATAAAAGGGAGACCATACTTGAGACGCGTACTCTAGATGAGGTCGTACATAACAATTGTATAAGGAAAGCGTAACGTACGGATCGTCAAATTCCTTTGCCCAACGTTTTATAAACCCAAGCATATAACTTGCTTTATTAACAATGAAGTTAATGTGTTCAGTGAATTCTAAATTTGAGCTGAAGTTAACACCCAAGTCCTTGAAACTAAAGACTCGACAGAGTTTGTGTTGTGAAATAACGTGTGATTTTTTAAGAGGTTTAGAACTTAAAAAAAAAAAAAAAACACAAAAAATTCGAAAAAATTAATGAAATATTTATTTGAATCGATAGTTTGAACCTTGCAATTTAATGTTTAAAGATAATTTCATGCAAATGTTGACCGCGGCTGCGTCTCAGGTAGCCCATCCGCTGAGTCCAATTTTGGCATACTCTTTCACACATATCGGCCGGTATCTCACGAATGAATGCATGGATGTTGGCTTCCAGTGCGTCAATCGAAGCGGGCTTGTCCCTATAGACATGAGCCTTGACATACCCCCACAAAAAATAATCTAATGGTGTCAAATCGCACGATCTAGGCGGCCAATTGACCGGCCCAAAACGTGAAATTAACTGTTCACCAAACTCGCCTCGCAATTGCGCCATTGTTTCGCGTGCTGTGTGGCATGTGGCACCGTCTTGTTGAAACCACATATCATGCAAGTCAAGAACTTCCATTTCGGGCAAAAAAAAGTTTGTTATCATCGCTCGGTAGCGTTCACCATTGACAGTAACGCTGCGATTCGCATCATCTTTGAAGAAATATGGCCCAATAATGCCGCCGGCCCAAAACCGCACCAAACAGTGGCTTTTTCGGGATGCATTGGTAGCTGTTGCAATGCTTCTGGCTGATCTTCACTCCAAATGCGGCAATTATGCTTATTTACGTACCCATTCAACCAAAAATGAGCCTCATCGCTGAACACAATTTTTCGATTTTTGGATTTCGAACCGAGCACGAATTTTGATAGTAAAATTCAATAATTTGCAAGCGTTGTTCATTTGTAAGACGATCCATGGTTAAATTGCAAACCAAACTGAAGCTGTTTGACAGTGACACAAGGTACTAAACACACGTCAGCTGTCAAAATCAGTGTTGCCAAAACCAAACCAGCTAAAAAATCACCCTATAGAATAATTAAAAGCATTTGCAAGTCGCTTTCTAGAGAAAGTAATTGTTTGACATTTGGCAGGGTTAAGAGAAAGACCGTTTTTATCACACCAAGTAGCAAAACTATCAATATCGGCTTGCAAAAGAATATGGTCATGGTAAGCTTTTATTGTCTTAAAAATTTTCGTGTCATCAGCGAATATAAGAATATCACCTGAACGTATACTTGAGACAACATCATTAATAGCAAGAATAAATAGAAATGGGCCTAGATGACTCCCCTGGGGCACACCGGAGTGAGCCTTGAATGAGTTTGAAAGGCAGTTTCTAAATTTCACCTGGTACGATCTATTTTCAAGGTATGATTTTACCCAGGTGATAAAAAATGTTGGAAATGCTAAAGATTTTAGTTTGAAGATAATAATGTTGTGACTAAATTGGTCGAACGCTTTAGAAAAATCAGTATATATACAATCCATTTCACTTCCATTTTCTGATGCGTTAGAACATTTACGCAAGAATGTAAGGAGGTTTGTTACTGTTGATTTTCTTCTCACAAACCCATGCTGTTGTTCACATATTATATTCTTGGTATGGAATGCTAAAGTCTCACACACAACTTGTCTTTTTTAAAAACTGGAGTTAGAAATGAAGTTTTCCATGAACAGGAAAATTTCCCTGATTTAATCGAAAACTCAAACAAAAATTGAAGAGGCTCAGCCAATATAAGCCTACAATGTTTCAATAACATTGGGGGAACTCCATCTGGCCCAGAAAAGAAATCATCATTTAACGATGAGAGAAAGTCTAAGACAGTACTTTGTTGCACAACGAAATTGTTGCAACTCGTTTGCGCATAAGAATGCAAATTTCTGAAATAGTTCAAAGAAGAAAGAGTTACGAAAATCGTTCGCAAAAGCGTTGCAAATATCAATATTTTCTTTCAACACACAATTTTCATATATGAAATTTGCGGGGTAACCATCTGAATTTTTCTTTGAATTTACAAACTTCCAAAATGCTTTAGGGTCTTCTTTAAGAGATATTCCTATTTCGTATACATGATTAGTATATAGAGACTTTGACAGAGATTTAAATTCTTCGAAAAGGACAATGTAAGAGTTGTGGTCAACTAAAGAAGGAGTTTTTAAATATGTTTTCCAAGCTCTATTTCTTTTATTTCGTAGTATCCTCAACTCTTTTGTATACCATGAGTGACAAAAGCTGTTATTTATGCAGTTATAAAGTATGGTATTAAAACTAGTAACTGCATCGTCAATATTACTAGAATTTGATATACTTTCAATACCAGATCTAGCTAATTCTTCGGAAAGCAACTGAAAGTTTGCCTTTCTAAAGTCAAAAGTATATGAGCGATCATAAGCGTTGCTATTTTCGATTATATGACTGCTTAAGTCAAGAACTACATCCAGAGGAGGATGGTAACTATCTATATTAGTGATTCCAGAACTAGATTCTAAAACAAGAGTACTAATAGCGTCGGAATATTGTTTATCTATGATCAAAACAAAAATAGATTGACAGTGTTGAGTGATCGAGCAATTTTGGCTGGAAAAAATGAAGACGTAAATGCATAAATGCAGAAATTTTGAATAAAATACCAACTCAGGTTTTTTTTTTATAATAAGCACGCACTAAAGGGGTTGTGACTACCCTTAAAATGATTTAACACAGTGCGAGCGTTAGGAAAATAGGGAAGGATTTAAGAGGAGATACCGATGCACATTGAGTTCTGAATATCAAAATGGGAGGGAGATACAGAGTCAGGTAAAGCATTCCACATTCGGGTAGTGCGACTAAGAAAAGAATCTCTTAACAAAACGTCCGAAATTTGGCTCAAGGGTAAACTGGTGTGCATTCCTAGAAGTACGAGAATTACGGTGGAATTGTTTAAGGGGAAGAATGCAACTGGCTAATTCACTAGAACATTGCCTGGAAAAATAGCGATAAAATAATGACGGACAAGAAACATTGCGGCGGTGTTCGAGAGATGCAATTTTTTCCGTTATAGCTCTATCGCCTATCATTTTTAAAGCTCTATTTTGAATTATATTTAATAGACTTAATTGGGTCTTAGGAGTACCCGCCCAAATATGAGAATTATACTCAAGCTTTGGGCGAATGAAGGCTTTATAGATTGCAGCCAGATCAGAAGAGGAGAAAAACTTTTTGCATCTTCGGAGAAAACCTAAACATTTTGCAGCGTTTTTGGCGACGTCGAATATATGATCATTCCACAGAAGGTGGTCTGTGATATACATACCTAGAGCTGAAAGATGTTTGGTTTCCTCGATGCTAAGATCAGAATTTAATGAGCTTATCATACGCTGCCGTTCAAATTCCACATCCGAAGAACAAGGAAGTAAATCTTGAAACATCAAGAAAAATTGAGGAAAAGCTGAGGGTTGTGTCGTCTGCAAAACAATTTAATGGATTGAAAGTTTCAGACAAAAGATCATTAAAGCCCAACTCTATCAAACGCTTTTGAAATATCAATTGCAATAATCTTACTTTCTCCAAAACGATGTAAAGATTTATTCCACTGCTCGGTGAAATATACCATCAGATCACCAGTGGACCTATTGCTACGAAAGCCATACTGCCGGTCGTTAAGAAGCTTTCGTTTTTCGAGATATTTATTAAGTTGATTATTAACAAGCGTTTCCATGACCTTGGAAAGAAGGGTCGTTAGTGCAATTGGACCATAGTTAGAGGGAAAAGAAGATACACCTTTTTTAGGGACAGGCTGAACAAATGCTGTTTTCCATCCACTCGGAAAGAGACCAGTAGAGTAGGACAGATAGAAAAGCTTACGCCATTGCTTTGCCAGCGTTGAAGAACACCTCCTCAGAACAATGGGGGGATACTATCCGGACCAGCGGATTTGTGTTCATCAAGATCTTTTAGAACTCTTGCCACTGCACGAGTGGGAAAGAAGATTCGTCCCATAACATCGTTGGAGCTCTCAAGTGCAGAAGGAGTCATGACACACTCTGGTAGCGTCGAATTAACAGCAAATTGTGCTGCAAGCAAATTGGCTTTCTCTGTTGAGCTAACATAGGGAGTGCTATTGAAGACGAGCGTTGGAACCGAAGACGAAGTTGTATCTCTAATATTTTTTACAAATGACCAAAATTTGTACTACCTTTGGGACATTGTAATATTTTTTGCCTTCACTTTTGTTCATGCAAAAATTTGATTCTTTGAATATGACCGTTACAGGTCTTTCTAGCTTGTTTAAACTTAATCCGGTTTTCCTCAGTAGGGTTGGCTTTGTATCTTCGGAAACTTACCTCTCTAACCCTGAAAGCCTCTTTACAGCTCAAATCGAACCATGAATTCTCTTTCGGTGCGATAGATTTTATCCTATGAGGGATAAAATTTCTCATTCCGTAAAGAATCAAGTTTGTGATCATAACTGCACTGGAGTCTACGTCACTGTCGAGGAAGCATAGTGACCGGTTAAAGTCCCTGAAACAACTGTTCAGACCGTCCCAGTTGGCTTTCTCGTATTGCCAAACGGTTCTTCTAGGGTTTTTTTCTTTAACTGAGGTTTGTTGGCACGAGTAATTGGCAGATATGACACAATGGTCTGGTGTGCCTAGAGGCGATAATACACTAACCGTGTATCTATCAGGATTAGAGGTAAGAAACAAGTCTAGGGTGTTGGCGTTTTGACCTGCAACATCAGGGATTCGAGTTGGGTCATCGACAAGCTGAGTAAGATGGTTTAATTCAGCAAAAATCTCAACGTACCTTCCTGCGGGTGTTGTCTGGCCAGAAAAGTGAAGCCACGAAGAATTGTATACATTAAAATCGCCCGCAATGACGATTTCAGTATGAGGAAGATGGGCAACAATTCATTGAATGGAGTCGGATAGAGCATCAAACTCGTTAAAATTAAATTTCTGTCCCGATTTGGGCTTCGATATAGAAAGCATGTGTGGATGATGTGCTAAAGTCGACCCTAAACTTACCAATCATTTCAATATTCAAAACTAGCTAAAAACTCCAGACAATAATATAAGTTGAGTGAATAATCTAGATCCGAATCTGAGCATCACAATAACAATTTGCCACTAGTGTTATGCATAAGTGACAAAATTGTACTGATCCGCCCCTGGTTAACTAAAAAAAAACAAACAACCATCTGCATGACGTCGTACTAGCCTAATCGATGCATGCTTTGTATGGAGATCTCCATACCTTTATACCTCCATACCATGCCTACAACGATCAAGCTAACAAAACTGTGTAGTGAAGAGGAAGGGAAAAGAAGGATTTACCACTCTTTGGACTGTGTTGTTTTTTTCGGTATTCTTTCTATTTAATTTTCTTGTTGAATACAATTGACACTCATTTCACTATGATGGTTTATTATAGGTGTGTTCCTTAAATTCTTCGCACTATTTCGGACTAAATGTCAAATTTTGACAGGTGGGAATGAAATCCTCTCAGAGAGAAGAAAAACTGTCAAAATGTAGGGAACGCTTCGGGCACTTAGTTGCACTATTTTGCACCACGTCAAAAGAAATATTTGACTAGAGCTGCTGAGTGCAATCATAAGTCAATCAATTTTTTTTATAAAATCACTCTTCAAGAATGATTAGAAGTGAAAACAAAAATGATATAATTTACAGTGCCTTGCCGCTGTACATAAGTTTAATTAGTTGTATCCATCGATTGAAAATAATGCATCTTACTGATGAGCCCTGTTGTGCCTAGGCGAAACGCATTTGGACTAAAGGTTGCAAAATCTTTATTTCATAATAATAATGAGTAAACTTAAACAAAGAAATATTCTTTAAGTACATTGTCATCAAGTATTTAACAAGTTTCAACTGAAATCGAGCCCTTAAAATCTGTCTGTCATATTAGAAGAATAGATTTCTTTCTTTCTAAAGAAAGACAACTATTCTTACAACATTGCGCGCGCATGGCTCTCATCCTTCACTTTTCGGTAAAAGGTTATGTTGATTCGGCGCAGCCATTTGCTTAATATCTTTGTGAAACATAAAAGGTATGATTCAAGTTAAAGTTATATATTTCGTTGTTCAAAGCAAGTTATCAATTTTTTAATACATTGATATACCAATTGTAAGAATTACTTTATCGTTTCTTAAAGTTATTGATATATTGTTATCCTTTTAGGAAATAAAATTAAGTTTTTGAACTCAAAAAGAATTGTTCTTTATTCGAATTCTTTGTTGGATGCTAAATATTATAATTTGCAGTTTCATTTGCGCTTGGAGCAACATACATATTAAATCATGAAACATCAATTTGTGAAAAAAAACTACAATAAACAAGAGCTACACAAATTTTCATTACTAAATTTTCTTCTTAAAAAGATTTTTCTAACGACACATGCATTTTAAGAAAATCATTTGATTGATAAAAAGATAAATAAATTAATAAATTATGAACATCTACCAAAAACGAAACAAAAAAAGTAACACTTGGGAACCCTAGCTTTTTTTCAAATCTGACATACGAACACTGGGCATTTGACATCCAGTATAAAACAGCCAATATAGAATATCAATTATCAAGAAGCCAATCCTTGGCTGTCATCCGGTTTTGCCTAAAACTTAAACACGCACACATAGACAGTTGGCCTAAGTCCACCACTAGGTTTTTGCCCACATTGACATTTGGGATCAACCCACCACTGATTTATTCGCACACATAGACAGTTGGGATCAACCCACCACGAATATGTCGGTTATTTTTGAAAATCTTCAGTTATTTTCAAATTTACTTGGGCTGCAATGGGCTTGTTCAAAAGGTATAAAAAAGGGAGAAATTATATATCAAGTGCTCACCGGACTCACTGATCCCTATAATACACTGGATAGCGTATCGACAAAAAAAAGTTGCTTCCATTTGAAGAATTGTTATATTATGAAGCTGACAATCTTTTTTGTATAACAATATAACAAAAATGACATTGTTACGAAGGACTACGCCACTATAATCTTCACTGATGGGTCTAAGATGGAGTGCGGTGTTGGTTCTGGAATTTTTTCTAAGACCCTTAATATATCCAAGTCCCTCAGACTACCAGACTTTGCTAGCGTATTTCAAGCTGAACTACTAGCAATCAGGGAAGCATGCAAGTTACTCAAATCAAACCATAATCAATTCAGGAACACAGCAATTTGCTCCAACAGCCAGGCTGCCATTAAGGCTATTAAATCGGCTTCATCCACCTCTGTACTTGTCCAGCAATGTCGAGATGAACTATCAAGTCTGAACATTAACCTCCAGGTCACTCTCATTTGGGTTCCAGGTCACAGTGACATAGAGGGTAATGAACGGGCTGACGTCTTAGCTCGACAAGGCTCGGCCCTTCATAGCTCACTAGCGGTAAATGTAAATATGCCTATTGGTGCTATGAAGAGAAATATTTTCTCGATTTTTCTCGATTAATCTAACCTCAGATGGAGCAGTCTTACAAACTGTGTCATATCAAGAATGATATGGCCATCCTATAACAAAACTCGTTCTTACGATCTTATATGCAGACCCAGGCGCGATATAGCCAGGATCACTGCAATATGCACCGGACACTGGCCCATAGGGGAGCATGCAAGGAGGCTGGGAATCCCCTACAACTCCCACTGTCGTAGCTGTGGAGACCCTCAAGAAAAAGAAACTGTAGTTCATTTTCTTTGCAACTGCCCTGCTTTAGCCAATTCTAGATTGTCATCTTTTGGAAAGGCCTTCCTCGATGACCCAAAAGAGCTTTCTGAGAAGAAAATCAAAGATCTGATTATCTTTCTGAATGCGACTAAATGGCTCTAACAATAGTCCGTTAAAGTCTATAAAGCCATATAATTCCGTATTAAATCCCTACTAGGTTAACACAAGTAATTGGTATCAAAACGGCGCACTCCAGCGCTAATTGAGTCGCGAGGCCAGGGCTAGCGACTGCCATCTCTACCTACCTACCATAACAATATGACTGTATAACAATTTATACAAAATAATCCCCTATGAAGACGTCAAATTTCCGTTCGTTGCTCCCCCCCGAAATCTCTTTGCTAACATTGTGGTGTTTGTAATTTTATTTCATTCACAAATGGTTAAATGAAACGGAATTACAAATGTAAAAAAACACAGACTATGTAATCGCATTCTCCTCATCACACTTATCAGCTGTTTTGTTCAACTCGTTTGCAAACTGAAATAATGAACGAAGTCGATGGTTCCCATATCCCATCTACATATTTACTATTACCTATTTAAACACCTTTCTATTGATATGATTCAAATAAAAAATAAAAAATATGTACACAATGAATAACTTAATGAAAAAAAAATAAAAAATTATTAAATAAACTCCCACAAAGTTTTTTCCTTTCATATCATTGGTCTGTTTCTCTTTCTTCAGATTGAAATTTTGGAAACAGGTTTTTTTGTGTTAATGTAGACGTCAAATTATGAAGCCGACCACCTATTTGTCATCTTCAAATGGAAGCAAAAAAACTGTTATACATTATAAGGAATACACTATCCAGTGTATATAGAGATCAGTGACCGGACCTTGTGAGAATAAGTTGTGTTTTTTTTTTAATTTAAATTGTAGTCGCTTTTTACTAATTCCCGCCTGTCTGGAAAATAAATATCTTTAATTACTTTCTTTTCGATAAACAATTTGTCTTTTCTGTTTTTTTTCTTTTTAACTCCCGAAATGTATAAGGAAATGTAGAAAATGTACTCTTTTCTTGATGGAAAATAACTTACAGTGAATAAGAAGAAAGTTTTAAATAATTTTGAGAAATGAAAACAGATATTCACAAACTACTATGCTTACATGTGTTGTTAAACCAGCTTGAAGCTCGCGTCAACTCTTTGTAAACCTAGGTTGAGTTAAAATGAGCTTGATTTGACTAGATCTCGTTCGGGGAGCGGAGTCAAGTCGACATTTGTGACGAAAAACCTGGGTCAAGGATTTGGTGTTACAGATATTGCATTATGGTCTGTTAAGATAGACTTTAATAGACAGGTGTAGTAAGTGCCAGTGTTAATTTAATTATATTATGGTCTGTTAAGATAGACTTTAATAGACAGGTGTAGTAAGTACTAGTGTTAATTTAATTACATTTGTCTAGCATTGAAAAAAAATACATAAATGTCAATACTTTTTCTGGAATCTCATTACCATTTTACTCAACTCAAGTGACGAAAAACGGGTCAAATATTCCCTATTGCCACTCGAGCTCTCGATCATGCTTGTAAACTTAGTAACATGCCGGCTCCACTAGACATGAGCCATGCTCAGACTATGAACCTGTCGAGAAAAAACCCAATAGAGGCTGAAAAATCCAAGTCTTGTCGACGACATGTCGAAGAAAACCAAATTTTTAAAAAGCACATGACCGCTGTTCAAAGCTCGGCCATGAGATCTGAGATTTCACGTGCGTGTGAGTGTTTTGTCTGATTTTCAATCAATTGGTTATTAATAATAATAATATTAATATAATGTATATTTAAACGTTTTCATAAGAGCCCAAATGAGGCAATTTTGCAAATTACAGAAAGTGTTTTCATCTGTAATTTGGTATTTCTTTTGACAGCTCATTTTATTTTTTGAGTTTCAACCCTGTCTGTTTATCGCTATTTGTTGTTGATTTTTTTTAATTCAGCTTAATTATTTTCGTACAAAATCTTTTCAGAACTCTTCAAAATGTGCCCAATTGGATGTGTTCGTTAGGTTTTGACTTAATTTCCAAAAAAATTGCGGGCAAGTTTGGTTGAAACTATCTCATTTCGAAATATGATTTTGTGTGGTAAATGAAATTTGAAAATTTTCAACGAAATTTTCTCATTTCGTCTAACGAATCAAAAACAACACGAATGACGATTGATTCGCAGCGAATCATTCACAATAGTACAAAATATGACAAATGCATTCACAACGCTAAACAACAACAAAAATTCATCGTCGCTCCTCATTCGCGTTGGCTTGGGAGAGCTTTTAGTTTGTTTTACTTAATTTCTATATTGATTGTATTAGTAAACATGGTCACGCTAGAAGCTATAACTAGCCATTTTACAATCTTAATTCAGTTTGGCATCCGAGCATATTTCTATTATTTTTCATTACTGTAAGCCAAAATGTTTTAGGTTTGTATTTATTAATTAATCTTTTATATCTATCTATTTACTTATCTAGTAGATCCACAGAAATTGATGAACTAAAAATTTTGAACCACAGAGCATTGTTTAGCCCCGATGTTTTTTTTTTTTGTCCAAGCCCATTCAAGCAACCAAATACAGGATGTTCCCTATTTCATGCAGGATAATTTATAAAATATTTTTAAAAAAAATCGTATGAGAGGTGGGGATTATTTATCCACTTTTAGATAAGAGTAACGACTTTCTCAAAACAAAAAATTAAAAACAACGGCACTACTAACTTGCAACTTGCAATGTTATGCTCTTTATTCTTGTTTCATTATCTTTTTTGAATTTTTCGACAAAATGTATTTAAAATAAAAATAACTAAAAAATACGACAACAGCTACAAGGTCATACTTTAATTTCCTAAAAACCATACTCGAATCAATTTTTCGAATTAATTTGTTTCATAATCATTTAAAAAAAAAAATAATTATACAATTGAAACTAAAAAAAGTTACAGCCGTATTTATAAAGAAAATTTAAAGGCTTCGTAACATTAAAATGCCTCTAAGTTGCTCTTAAGTGCGAAATCGGTATCTATAATCAATTTTCACTTTTAAGCAACGTTACTTAAATACATCTTAACTTAAACACCATTCACCGCGTTTAAAGGTTGCCTTAAGCCATCTTAAACATATTTTTACATTCGAGACTAATGGTTTTTTTTTTATTTCAGAAATATAAGTATACCTATGTATGTTTGTGGGTAGAGTTTTCATATTTTTGCTGTGGGTACCTAATTTGTGGTTTCCTTTAGTAAAATGAATCGTAAAATAAATTGTTTCGATTTATTTACTTTTTTTTCAATCAAAAGGCTAAGGTGTGAATCAAAGAATTGAATAATAGAGTTTCTGAACGCAAACATCAAAGCATCAGAAACCAAATTGGAATCATGTTTCATTTCGTTTGCATTAAGTATACCAATTGCTTCTCTTTCTTTCTTATAAATACATGTGCTCATCTTTTGTTTGCATTTGTTTGCAAGCTGTCAAAAAACAGCTGAAAAGAACATGTATTAATTAGTTTTGTCCCGTTACTTTACATTTCAATCGTTTAGTTAAGTACCAATGGAAAATTGATTATAGATGAGAATTTAAGTAACGTTATATAGGCAACTTAAATATTTAAGCAAACTTAACTAAATGACCTCTAAGAGGCATTTTAAGAAAATCTAATAAATTCGGCTGTTAGTGTATTTGTTAAAACTATTTAATTTCTTTTATATTATGAAGGATAATATCAGTAATAAGTATTCAATTCTCCTATTAATTAATCAAAACCAAACGCTTAGATGTCATGAAGTTTAAAAAGAAATTAAAAATAGCTATTGCTGTTTTATTATCTCCAAAAGAGGGCTGGATTAACTTTTAACACGTGCTACAAAAACGATTTTGAAAACTCCTCATTATATCTTTTTTGTACCTAAGTTAAATCCAGATCAATACCCGAATCCGAATAAAAACCACTTAATATCTACTTTAATACTTATAAAGTGGAAATTGAGAGTTTAGCGGAGTTTAAACAACAAATTGAAGTTCCGGTGTCAAATTGCAGAAAAACTATATTTGTATTTCTTATTTTTCTGAAGTATTTTTTTCCTTAGAATATATCCAACAATAATTTTAAAATTATTCTGGATGAAGAATGGGCCACCCTGTATAATATGCAAGATGCATTGAAGATGAATGGAAATCTGAGTGATTGAAGACATTTTATGGATTCATTTTTTTGTATTTTATTATAATTATGGATGAATATTAGCTAACAATAACAATTGTTTGTGTACATTTAATTAATTAAACAATTTCACATCGATGTTTTTGTTATTAGCCGAAGTAAAATTCTCAAAACTATTTTCCAATTTTCAAAGAAAAAAAAAAACTGAGCTGTCAAAACAAATAAACTCACCGCGTTACATACATGCAATTCACATCTATTCAACGACACGAAGTGTAATTACAAATACAACAATGTAAACAAATGGGTTTTGGAGGGTGAAACGTCCGAAAGATTGGCTTCTTGGTAATTGATATTCTCTGACAGCCAACAGAAATTTCTCGGACCAAATCTGGCAAGTAGGGGAAATTTTTTCCTCTCTCATGAGCGCTCTCTTTGGTCCGAAAGAGTACAAACTTTCACTTCTGGAACGACTTCGCTTTAAAAATGACTAAATCTGGCGGTTTCAAACTGTTTAAAACTCGCTCTGGAACGCACCTTATATGTGGCTTGTTGTTTTTATATAATTTGGAAGAAAAAATGCACATTTAAGAGGGCCTCTGCCCAAAATGTCGAACTCAGATTCGAAGATCGGAACTTCGAATACCAATAAAAACAAAACAAAAAGCCACTCCGCATGAGAGAAGGAAAAAGACAAACGATACACAGAGTTATGAAAGAGTAGGTAATGTATATACACAAGCTTCTTTTTTTTTGCTTGTTTGTTTTTGTTTTGTTTTCTTGACAGAGGGCATGATTTTTTTAAATTTATAAAAAAGCACACTTATTATGTACAGCCACAAAATGAATAAGTTGGTTAATCTTCTTAAAAAATAAATCCAATCTTTTTTTTTGAGAATATGCAAGTCTCCTTAGTGATTATAAAATAGTTTTCTTAAAACTTTTTGTTTAGCAAAATTTTGAATTATTTTCAAAAAATTTATTTAATAGGTACCGCAAACCTTCTATCCTGTAGAAATCATAGCCAATACATATAATTTTTGAACATGACACAAGTAGACCGAATATACTTTTTTTTATCTAGACAAATTTCTTACTACTAGTCCTCATGGGTTAAAATGTGTCTATTAGTATCAAAAGCAACGTATTCCACTTTTCTAAAAAAAAGTTAACGGTGTAGTTTAACTCTTTTTTAAAAGTCTATCCTTGGATGTTTTCGAAAGTTTCAAAAGTCATCCTATTCCAGAGTTATTTTGATTTGAATATAGGGCTAAGAATCGAAACCAACGTGTTCCTCAGACTCTTTTGAATCAAAACAACTTTATTCCGCTTAATAGACAAAATAACTTTATTCGAACCCAATGTACATATACAATAACCAACCAATATCATATACATATTTAAGCAAAAATTAAAAAAAAAACACCACCATTCATAAAATTCATTCACAGCAAAAAAAAAATCATACCAAAAAAAACCAGACACAATTGTCCTTACCGTGCAAATACCATCAAGCATAAACCACCACCGTGGTTCTACTCTCATTTCTGTCTGTCTGATTCATTTATTGAGAAAGTAACTATTGAGAAAGTAACTAATTCTAAAAATGCGTATTGGTATTGCACTTTCTTTGTCTCAACTTGCGTTTAAAATGGCCAATTTTAAAGTGGACATCATGAAGCTTTCTAAAGGCTTCGAAGAACTGCTTTGTAATTTTAAAGACGCAGTCTCAGGTTTTAATTCGCTAACGCTTCCAAATGATCCGGAAGATGTCGGTACATCTACTGACGACCTACTACTGGACCCTCTTCCTCTTTTGATCTCGCCATCCAGAGAGGACTTGCATGCGCAGTCCAGCTCAACTGAACGTTCTGCGTTCTGTTAACATATCAGTTGCCAAAAAGAACAACAAAAGAGGACGAGATAAAACAGTAGTTGTAAAAAACTCCAGTCCACCCCCTAAAAGAACTAATCTTATTGCTAGTCCCCATATTGCTTTAGAATTAGCTCCCCCAGTTGAGGTTATGGATCAAAGTTCAGGGATGGTTCCAGACGCAATCCCTATCCCAGATGTGGATTGTGCTACCACTTCCAATGTAATTAACGATCCTAGGCCAATCAAAGCTGTTTCTAAACCGAGGACTATTTTTATTTACCGCCTTGAACCAGATATCGTTGCGGATGACATTGTTTTCCACTTATTGGCTAATAATTGCATCCCAACGAACAATTCTATCAAGTGTGCAAAAATTAGCAATGCAAATAGTTTCGTTTCATCTTTCAAAATAGTAACGCCTTTCCTTTTACTTTGAACCTATTTGCAATATTAATAACTGGCCCCCTGAAGCTCTTGTTAAGGAATTTTCTATTAAGAAAAATAGACTCACACGTAGTTTGCCCAAAAATATATCTTCAAAAAACTAAGCAGAATTACCCTCTTTTACCAAAATGTAAGAGGGCTACGCAGCAAAACTGCTGATATTTATATGAACTCCCAAGCATTTTCATATATATATATATATATATATATATATATATATATATAAAATTGGCTGAATTCAAGTTTTCTTGACACGGCACTTTTCAATCAAGAGTTTCTAGTATATAGAAAAGATCGTCATGTTGATAAGCCCAAGGAAGTTGGAGCTGGTGTTTTGATTGCAGTTAGAAATAAATTTATATCTTCGTCTATATCTTTCCCTTTTAATCTCTCTATTGAATTAATCTGTATAAAACTAACTATACAGTCCAAACATTTATACTTATTAAATGCATATATTCCTCCGAAAAGTTTGGACGTAGTTTATGTGGAACTTTCTAAAGCCTTAGATTTTGTTATTAACTTGTCTTGCTCCAACAGCAACATATTACTTTTGGGTGATTTTAATTTACCTCACATTGAGTGGGTTCCTTCTGATGACGAATCCTATCAAGAAGCTTCTTTAACTTTTTCTCGAAATGATCTTCTGCTTCTTGATAGAATAATTTCTACTGACTTACAGCAAGTAAGCTGTATTAAAAATTCTAAAAATCGAATTCTCGATTTGGTATATTCTTCGGACGCTAGTAGTACCTTGGTTCTGGAATCTAAACATTTTTCTTTGACTTAAGGAATCACCTTACTGAAAACAGTAACCCTTATGATTGTTCATATACTTTTGATTTCAGAAATGCAGACTTTCAGTTGCTTTCAGATGAAATAGCTAGGTCTGGTATTGAGAATATATCTGTGTCTAGCGATATTGACGAAGCAGTTTTTAGTTTTTATTCCGTTCTTAACAACTGCATTAATAATACTATCCCTTTAGAAATATCAAAGAATATGAACTTTTGTCACTCATGGTATACGAAAGAGCTAAGAACACTCCGAAATAAAAGAAACAGAGCATGGAAAGTATACTTAAGAACTCTTTCGCCAGTAGACCACAACTCCTACATAACCCTTTTTGAAAAATTTAAAACTCTTTCAAAAAATCTATACACTAACCATGTAAACGAAATGGGTAGTTCACTAAAAGATGACCCAAAGGCATTTTGGAGGTTTTGTAATTCTAAAAAAACTCAGATGGTTATCCAACAAACTTCGTGTATTAAAATTGTTTCTTACTGGAAACCATTGATATCTGTAACGCTTTTGCAAAAAATTTTCGTAACTCTTTTGTTGACAAGCCCTTAGATGTTGACGAAGATTATGTTAAAAACTTACATACCTATGCCCAAACTAGCTGCAATAATATCCCAGTGCCACCGTGTACTATCTTAGACCTTCTCTCATCATTAAATGATGATTACTCATCTGGTCCAGATGGAATTCCCCCTATACTATTGAAAAAGTGCAAATTTATACTACTTCAACCCCTTCAATTTTTGTTCCAGTTTTCTTTAAGGACAGGCATATTTCCCCAATTTTGGAAAAAATCGTTTCTTACACAAATTTTTAAATAAGGTGAAAAAAATGATATAAAGAACTACAGGCCCATAGCAAAGCTGTCTTGCACACCAAAGCTCTTTGAACAAGTTGTATGCGAGAGCCTGGCATTTCATACTAAAAGTATTATATGTGAACAACAGCATGGATTTGTGAGAAGAAAGTCAACGGTAACAAATCTCCTTATCTTTTTGCATAAATGTTCTAATGCATTAGAAAACGGAAATGAAGTTGATTACATATACACTGACTTTTCGAAAGCGTTCGATCAACTTGGTCATGAAATTATTGTATTCAAACTTTAAACCTTTGGTTTTCCGACGATTGTTATATCATGGATAAAGTCCTACCTTGTAAAAAGATCTTATCAGGTAAAATTCAGAAATTGTCTTTCAAACTCTTTCAGTGCTCACTCGGGTGTAACTCGGGAAGTCATATGTATGTATGCACCGTGTACCTTCATACATACATACATGTATGTAAGCAATAATTTAGTATTTAAATTTTCTTAAGCTTAAGTACACCCAACCTTCCCCTTAAGAGACCAGAAACCCACTAATATCAAAACTTTACATAGTTCAATATAGTAAATTCTTTATTTTGGTCAAAGAATGCCATGAAATAGGCGGAACTAAAATAAAAATGAACTAGTCAATGCTCAACGTATATATATGTATTTTAAAGAAATAGATATGTATGTAGGAAGGTGTAATTTAAAAAATAATTTCATTTGCTTATTTATTTTAAGGAAGTAGAATATGTGTGAGCTATTATTTGTATGTGTCAGTTGAATTTTCATCAATGATTTATATAGAAAAGAATTCGCGATCTGATTGGTTGAATTATATTATTATATAATAGGAATGTTACAAAATGGTTAATATGATGTCTCCAAGAAAATTAATGGAAGATCTGAAAGGATGGATGGAAAATGTAATTATTTCAAATTACATAGTTCTATATATTCAGCAATAGATTTCAAGGTCAAACCATGGAGCCCAAAATTTAAAATTACAACAATAAATGAGCCCATAAGAAGCACTATGTTCCTGCATAATTATGTTTTTGAATTTCGTTTGTGGTGGAAACATCTTCATATAAGTGACGTCATCAGAATTCAGTTTTTTGCCTGTAAAAACAAAACTGGAAGGGATAGAAAGACAAAATTTTATATTTTTTCAAATTCCTTAGTTTTACGTCCTATGCACTTTTTTTTCAAAGATCGTATTTAAAAAGTCTACACACCTCGCTTTTTATGGAGCTGTTTTTAAGGGGTAAGGCTGGACTTGAGGAATTGGAAGTTCCGCCATTTGAAGAGCCCAAAATTAGCATCAAATTATTGCATCATTAGTTTTTTGAAATTTAGTTTAGGAAGGTGTGGTGGACGCAGCTTGACGTCAAGCTGGGTCCCCCACCAGTTTGAGGGGGAAGGGAATTTAGTACCCGGGCGGGATTGCGGTACAAAATTAGCATCAAATGAGCATCAAATTATTTCATCATTACATTTTTGAATTTCGCGTTGTGGTAAAAGTCTACACAGCTCGCTTGATAACAAGCCGTTTTTAATTGATAAGGATAGACTTGAGGCATTAGAAATTCCGCCATTTCAAGAGCCCAAAATTAGCATCAAATTATTGCATCATTAGTTTTTCGAAAATTTGTCTATTAATGTGTGGTGGACGCAGCTTGACGTCAAGCTGGGTCCCCCACCAGTTTGAGGGGGAAGGGAATTTAGTACCAGGGCGGGATTGCGGTACTAAATTAGCATCAAATTAGCATCAAATTATTCCATCATTAGATTTTTGAATTTCAATTGTGGTGGACGCAGCTTGACGGACCTCAATTGATGAACGGGGATTGTGGCAATATAGTGGCACCTTTTGTTCTATATCATTTTATGCTTGTCTCTTTTCTACAACATAATTATTTTTAAACATAACAATTTAAAAAAATTTCCCTTGATGATATTTACTTTTTTGTTATTTTGTTTTGATAAAGTATTTTTTGTTCAACTGAATAGTGTATTGCTGATGATGAGTCGAATTTGGCTCGAAATGAATATAAATTAAATAAAATCAATTTTGACGAAGCAAACTATTTATATATGTTTTAAGAAATGAATTTTTAACTGACAAGCTTACAGATCAGTAGTTTCCGAATGCAAATAAAACTATTTCATTCTTTCTCGACGTTTCGTTTGTTTTTTTCCAACTTTTTAAGAGATGATTTTATTTTATTTTACATTTATGTTAATAATTTATGTTCAAACATCACTTTTAAGTTGACCATTAATAATACACAACGAGAAAAATAAATAAATAAATATATACGTTAAACACTATACAATAAAATAGACGAAAACAATATCACAGCCACACTGTGTGTGGCAATAAAGAAAATCATTGATTTTATTAAAAAGTACTGATCTTAGCAGGAAAATTTCATTTTTGTTTAAATATTACGCGATCAGAAGCCAAAAATGTTGTGCCTTTCTAAACTTTGCTTGGATTTCATCCCCTCAGTAGCTAAGGATAAGAAAGACTTTAATCTTATTGTTTTTTCTATTTTATGCAGTTTTTTTAGGTGCATAACATGCGCTTCTTATAAGTTATTTGAAAGTGTTGATCACCTATAACATTGAAGGGATTAAAACATATTAAGTCGTGTTTTTTCTGTACACATTAGGATAGTCTTTATATTGGATTTTTTTTGGAATTTTGAGATGGATATGCAACAAATGGTTCTACATGGGAAAAAATGTTTCCAATTTTTTTTCTTAAAAAATTAGAGAAATTGTTTTTCAATGTTTTGAATCGAACGAGGGCTATCTAAGACTATGTCCAATTTAAGGACCACCCTAATATACAAATGTACATTTAAATGTATCCAATAGATTTTAATGGTCACGAAACTTTTAATTTTTTATTTATAATAATAAATAAATATATCTTTGGAACAGAATCTATTTTAATGAATAAAGAGAACAAATAGTTTCAATTAAAAATTAGAATTTGAAAACTAGTTAACAAAAAAAAATTACTGCAAATAAATAATGATGTGGATATGTTTTTCTGATATAACAAAAATGTTGGAGATATTTCCTTCTCTGTTATTTTAAATTTCAAAACAAATTTAAAATAAAATTACAGGATAGAAAAACTGACTACAATAAGGCCGATTCCATCCCCACTTTTAAGGCATTATCAAAAACTACGAATGACAAGTTTAATAAGAAAAACATAAAAAATACAGCAGATTTTACAATGACGATCTCAAATATCAATTTTTATCATCAGCAGTATAGTGGCATAAAATTGTTCACTTTTGTATATTTTACTATAATTGTTTCCCATCTTATGTTTATAAAAAAAAAATAATATTCGTTTCTTTAAAGATGTGTTCAACCAACGATGCACTCAGCAAAGTTTATATTGTGGTGAATACTCTTCCAACGGCTTGGTTACAACCAGAATCAGAAACACTCCAGAACCTGCAACCTCTCATAATATTTATAAAGTCAATATTTGAAAGTTTTGATCCCAAAAATCCATTGCATATGTGAATATATAATTTTGTTTTCTTTTTTCTTTAACTGATACTGATTCTTCTTTAATTTACAGGCAATCGTGTGATAAAGCAAAGCAAATCCTTCAACGACTGCATAGTTGGTAAAACCCAGTTTTTGCTTTGGATACATAAAGCAAATGTGCATATAAACAACAAAAGAAATTTAAACAGATATGTTCGTATAGCTTAAGTTACCAATTTTTTATTGTAAAAATATATTTACTTTAAAACTGTAATTGAAAGTTGCAACAAATATATTTAAACTATATAATAAAGCAAAACAATTAATCAGCTTTTGTTACATTTGGTTTTTCATACAACTTGGCTAAAGCTTTAATTTCCGCTTGCATCGTGTTCAATTGCTGGCTTACGGTTTGATATTCTTCACATTCAGTATCCAATTGTAAAATTTTCAATACATGATCTTAAAAAGAAGCAAAGTTAGAAATTTAAAAATAAACTACTAAAACGTTTACCTACCATGAAATCGCATTAGTAACTCATTTTGTTCGGAACTCATATTGGGTCGTATAAATGCAAGTATTTGTGAAACAAACCGACCAGATGCGTGTAAAATAAGTCCTGTGACAGTGATAAAGATTATCAAGGATGTTAAATGTAATGATATAGCATGATCATCAGTCTCATATAACTGCTGAAACAATTTTTCCTTATGCTGCACTATTAAAGCGCGATCCTTTTTTTTATCAATTTTCTTTACAACCATGCCGCATGCTTTAAGAATTTTCTCCATGGCTAAATAGAATTCATCGAATGTTTTGCTCAGAGCTTTGTTGGCATCAATTAATTTTGTTTTGTATTCTGGGTCTGAAATATAATTAATAATTAGTAAAAAAAATTGATTATTTTTATGTTGTATGCTAAAGTAATTAAAATCATCATACCGCATTCGTTGGCAATTTTATTCCTCTGGTCAATATTAAGATTTTTTGTGAATTTTAAATTCAAGTTACATTCATTCGCCGCATAGATTGTAAGCTCTGTGCAAATATCATTTCCCAAAGTTTTCATCAAATATTTAAGCATCTGCGTCTGAACATCCACGGGGAAGACCTAAAGAATTATTTCCATATTTGAACATATTTATGGTGTTTGGTAGAGACATGATAACTCCATATTATAATTTGCAGCTTTACGCCCACTTGAACTGATTAATTTGAACTTATTTTCTTCAAATTTGATACATAATTTTTCAGAACATGGTCATACATTTTTCAAATTTGAAAAATATCGGTGAACTCGTTTAGGCTCTAGCATTTAGTTCAATGAAAACTGGACGCAAAGATGCAAACTATAATATGGAGTTATCATGTTTCTATAAACAGATATGCAGTACCAAACTTAATCAATCAGATAAATTCCTTACTTTCAAACCCTTTTCATATAAACGCATGTCAACCATTAATGTATTGATTTTCTCCTGTAACGATGCATGAGTTTGCCGTCTATTAGTTTGTGGTGTTTCTTCGAAAAGTTTTTGAGCTTTTTGCATAGCAGTTTCATTGATTTCACTGAAAATTTAGAGAAACTCTTATTATCATATGATAATAAATTTCTTTTCTACGTATTACGATCGTCGTTCAAAATCATAATCATAGGACTTCTAAAAAGCAATAGATACGTTTTTCTTGTCCAAATACTCCAAAAATTCCAACGCTGAATTTGTGGAGGGCTTTTTTATAAAAAGCAACAGTACTCTTCAATCCGGACCGGAGTTAAAGTTGGGTGAAATTTGAAAGAATGTTTAAAAAGTCAAAATTGTAGCTTATCTAATTCTACACAGTAAGTAATAAAACTTGTTTAAGAGTATTGAACTTAAGCCCACAACAGTTTCTATAGATTTTAAGCGTGCGTTTAAATCAATTGACAAAAATATATGGGTGCGTTGAAATGCACGGAATACAAGTCAAGGATTTGCAATGGTTCAAATTGCACTTAACAGGAAGGATTAACAATATAGTTTCTGGTGAGGTGAGTATAGACCATGGTGTCCTGCAATGTTCAGTTGTTGTGTTTCTATTTTTTTTATGCATATATAAGTGACATACAAAAACCTCATTAAAATTTCATAAAATTATGCTGTTTGCGGATGATCTTGTAATTTTATGTATATGTATATACGGCAAGTCATTAAGTTAGAAGAAGTAATTTTTCATAATTTATACTGACATTTCGGTTATATGGGAAAGAGAAAAAACCCATAATTTTTATTTCAATACAAAAAGTTAGAACTATCTTAGGAGATAAATAACAGAGTTATTTTTATGAGTAGTTTTATCGCGTCATATGATAAGGAGCACTTAACAAAATGAAGAAAAATAATTGTTTCTATTTTATTTGCCTTATTTGTTTATGTAAGGAACATGTGAAGCCACAAGCTTTCAAAATAATTTAACTTCATAGCGAATCAACTCTTCCTTGGAACAATAACGTACAAGAGTTTTTATTATTGAATATGTTAGCCCATACGCATGTTTAAAACTGAAAATGTACCTAGATTCATCCATGGGTTCCCGAGAGGATGGTCACATTGGCCACTTTTCAACATTTTTGTATAACTGGAAACTAAGCCTAGTTTGACAATTTTACACATAAAATTTTTTGTCCAAAATTAATTTTTCTATCGAAATGGATGGTTTAAAAAATTATATAAAAAAATTTAAACAGGAAAAGTTAGCAAAAATCAACGCAAAAAAATCGAAAAACAAAAGATTAAACAAATGTTTTATAAATTGCGCATAATTTTTTTTTAGTGCAAAGATAAGGTCAATACATGCAAGCAGAATAAAGCACAAAGGAAAGGCTTTAATACGAAACGTTCAAAAAGTAATTTTAATTCAAAATTGGCAGAGATATACCCATTCAAACTTTACTTTTTCATATTACGATGATTGAGAATATTTTAAAAGTTGGTAATTTCGCAATTTTGTTTTCTGACTCTTTTTAAATGCTCTAGGCCTACAAACTGAACAACTGGTTCGATTCATATTAGAATTGGTACTACGTGCAACTTATGTTAAATTTGTCATATTGTACAAAAAAGTAGACTTTCGGTCAAAAACTACGAAAAATGATAAGAAATGGTGAAGTTTAGGTGGTTGTAACTCTGACAGTTTTGAATTAATATGGCTTTTTTAACAGCGTACTCGTATCTTTGCTTCAAAAGTTGTTTGCGCAATTTAAATAAAAATTTAAAAATATTTTATCTTACGATTATTTTTATGTTTGATTTTTAAAGCATCCATTTCGATAAAAAATTTAATTTTGAACAAAAAAGATCGGCTTAGTTTCCGAGTTATACCAACAATATTGAGAGGTGTCTAGTGTGACTCTTCTCTCAGAAACGTTTGGGTGAATTTAGTAGCAATTTTAGTTTTAAGCATGCTTATTAGTCAACCAAAACAATTCAATAATAAAAACCCTTGCACGTAATTGTCCTTTTTAAAAGTTGTATTCGATAGCATATATACAAAGCGTAGAAGAATAAAAGTATAGGATGCAGAAAGTTAGTAGTGTATATAACTGAATCGGTCATTTCAAAAACCACATAAGTCACTTTTTTTTCAAATATGTTTTGTTTGCTGCAAACGCTCCCTTAAAGGTAGATGCGTATTCTGGTTATAAACCACGTTTGTCAATACATGCCTTCCTCTTCAAATAGAAACGTTCGTTGCCAAAACAACATAAGTCACAGTGGTTTTTGCATGGACTGCTAGATGGTGGAAGTAATTTTATCTTAATTTTTAAATTAAAATTTTTAAAATAAAAACAGCATGTTAATAAGTTTATATTAAGTGTACATTTCAATAAAAAGCTGTAAAAAATGATTAGTATGATTATTTTGTTTAAATTATATACCATCAATCCTGTTTCTTGATAAAACAACGTAAGCCAAGAACAGTTTATCATGCTTTTTTTCACTATTAATTTAATAAATTTAAATTTTTTTCGACATTTCAATCTTTTAAAACTCGAATGCAATATTGAGCCCAAAAAAGTCATTAAAAACTTGTTATTTTTTAATAAAACAGTTTTTATCGATGTATCACAAAGCTACAAGTTTAAATAAAATTTTACAATTCATCGTTAAATAGTTAAAAAAAAAACTTAACGTTATATTAAAAAATTGTTAAGTCGTTATAAGTTAAATCTAGGGGTTTATTTAAACATTTGAAACAATATTTTGTCTCATTTAAAGACAGAACATACATTTTCTTTGCTTCATTAATTTGGTAGGGGAAACTTAGACAAGGAAAACTTGTCAAATACTAGTGAGGCCCTTCAGTCACAAATACCCCATATCGTCCTGTTTCTGCGTTAACGCCATATCTACAAAAACACAATTTGCCAGGAATAGAAAAAAAAACATTTGGTTTGTTACAGTTGAGCACAATATCAAAACTTTATGGTTTTTTAATTTATATTTTAGTGTTTATTGACTGCCAGTTTTAAATACTGTTAAAACATTATTAATATACACAGAAAGGTTTCTGAAGTATAAAATAAACACAGAAAAATCTTATATCTTCATAATATTAAAACTTAAATAAATTCATTCGCAAAAATAAAACAGTTAAAATGTTTCTATTCTTTATAAGAATTAAATTTAAGAGACCTCTCTAAAAGTACTGGAGAGCTTTTTCTAGGACGCCACTATGGCCCTAGGCTCAATGAAAGGAAAATCCCTATGCACACCTCCACGTGGTAGAGGGTGGGTAACGCTAACGTGCAGGGGGACCGAATGGATGCCGGTATAAGCAGACAACCCAGCAATGCTGGTCAGGGCACAAACTTGTCCTCGGGATGGTTAAAAGCCCCCTAAAGGCGGATGAACTGCAGGTGGCGGTCAACGGCATGATAGTCTGATGGCGGAGGAGCCTTTTTGAAAGGCCAACGGCAGCAGCAAGTAGCGTCTGTAACCCATATTGGGCGGCTACAAAAGGCGTCTGTTTACCCATAGTGGGCGGCCTCAAGGAGCTATGTGTTTGACCATACAAAGGGCGGGTGTGCCTGTCAAATCCGAGCTTATGTATGTTATTAATCATATCTTGGAAAACACCATGGTGGAAGGATATATGCTTATACATGAAATATGACAACAACTGGAAATGAGTCCCCAAGAGGTAACCATTTAATGGAGAATCCTTCTGCAGCGTCGGCTGCTGTAAACCGCACATCGGATTTGGGGGTGCGGCATCTTTCGTGTACCAGCGTCAATCAAGACGCCATAACAATAAACGAATCGTCAACAAATAGAGGAAATCGTTCAACGAGAGCAAATGATACTTTTGGCTACCGCATACGTACAAAAATCGGAGCATGGAACGTTCGATCCCTGTACGGCGAAGGTAGATACGAGCAGGTCGAGCGTGAAATGCTTCGCCTTAAGATCAGTATCCTGGGCATCAGTGAAACTAGGTGGAGAGGAAGAGCCGAGTACAGATCAGACACTGGACAATCGAGAATGCTGTATTCTGGGGAGGATGAAAGAGAGGGTGGCCAAAGGCTGCACGGTGTCGGAATTATGTTGAACGAAGAAGCGAGGCGTAGTCTTATTTCCTGGGCGCCCATTTCTGCAAGAATAATGACAGCAAGGTTCCGTTCAAAAATTCGCAACGTCACAATAATTCAGTGCTACGCCCCCACAAATGAAGCGACGGAGGAAGATAAAACCGCTTTCTACACTCATCTTAACTCAGTTTACAGAGGTGTTCCGAGAGCCGACATTATAATTGTCATGGGAGATCTCAATGCCCAAGTCGGACCAGACAACTATGGTCTGGAACGCGTGATGGGAAAAAATGGCTTGGGGTCACGGAATGAAAATGGCGATTTGCTGGTCGATTTCTGTAACGCTAATCGTCTTGTACTGGGTGGGACCGTGTTTAAACATAAGTCTTGCAACAAAATCACCTGGGTACATCCGGATGGTCAAACCGAAAACCAAATTGACCATATCATGATTCAGCAGCGATGGAGGAAGTCAATGTGCGATGTTCGAAGCATTAGAAATGCCGACGTGGGAAGCGACCACCATCTGGTTCTCTTGAGTCTCAAGCTACGAACCGCAGCTGTACAACGACAATCACAGGGTGCAGTAAGGAGTTCGAAGTTCAATACAAATGCTTTAAGTGATCCCAACATATGTCGTAATTATGTCACCAACCTTAACGACAGAGCTTCGTCACTAAGCGGAATTCAACATTCAACAATTGATGAGATGTGGGGTGATATAAAAAGTGTTTTTATGGAGGCTGGATCCGAAACTGTACCCAAGAGGACGAGGGCAAGGGATTCTTGGATATCCCAAGACACCTGGGATAAAATAGAGCTTCGTAAGTCGTTGAAGTTGCAAATAAATGCCGAAGCAGATGCTCAACGAAAGGCTGAACTGCGAAGAGAGTATCGCCTAGCACATAAGATGATCTCTCGCTGTGTGAGACGTGACAAGAGGGTGAGGTTAGACGGTCTCGCAGAAAATGCGGAAAACGCTGCAAGAAGAGGAGATATGAGGGAATTGTACCAAATATCCAAAGAAGTTGTCGGGAAAAAAAGCAACACCAATCATCCTGTAATGGATGTGGATGGCACACTTTTGGTATCAATTGAGGATCAGCTACGCAGGTGGAAGGATCATTTTTGTGCCTTGCTTAATGAGGTTTCCGTTGAGCAGAGTGCTGCAGTGCCCCAGCTGAACGAGATGCGTAGATCTTATAGGGGTATTGACATCGAACCCCCTACAGTACTGGAAATCCAATCTTCAATATCTCTTCTCAAAAACAACAAAGCAGCTGGACTTGATGGAATACCAGCTGAATTCCTGAAAGCTGACCCAGTCAGAACAGCTAGTATTCTACACCCGTTGATACAAGCTGTGTGGGAAAACGAGATCTATCCCAACGACTGGAAGGATGGTGTGATTGTTAAGCTGCCAAAGAAAGGTGACCTTAAGAATTGCAACAATTGGCGAGGTATTACAGTTTTGTCCGTTTTTCCAAAACTAATGGCAACCATCATTCTCGAGCGGATAAAGGTTAGAATCGAGTCTACACTCAAGAGGCATCAAGCTGGTTTCCGCAGTGGGCGGTCGTGTGTCGACCATATCAACACTCTGCGTATCGTTCTGGAGCAGTCTGCGGAGTTTCAATCACCGCTTTACCTCATGTTCGTGGATTTTGAGAAGGCCTTTGACCGAGTTAGCCGTGAATGTATATGGAGATCACTGCTTGGTAGGGGAATTCCCCCAAAAATTGTTGCCATTATAAGAGAGTCTTATAACAATGCAAGATGTTTTGTTTTACACAATGGGCAGCTATCCGACTCTTTCGAAGTGCGGCAGGGTGTGAGACAGGGGGATGTTCTGTCGCCAATTCTATTTCTACTGGCGATTGATGATGTTTTGACGGCCAGCGTTGGAACAGCTGAGAGACAGGGCATTCAATGGAGACCGTTTGAAAGGCTTAGTCACTTAGACTATGCCGATGATATATGTCTCTTGGCAAATAACATCAGCGGGCTGAACGGGATGTGTCAAGCTCTGAAGGTGAAAGGAGAGTCGAGTGGTCTAAAAATAAACAGTAAAAAGACAAAAATAATGCTCACAGGCCGCTCCACACATCAGCGTATTTTTATACAGGAGACGCCAGTCGAAGAGGTTGAACAGTTTAACTACCTTGGAAGTATTGTTTCAGCAAATGGTGGTACTGATCTGGACGTTCAAACTAGAATAAATAAAGCTCGCGCAGCCTTCGGTTCTCTGTCCCAAATTTGGAAATCCAGTCAAATCTCCCTACGCACTAAGTTGAGATTCTTCGAATCCAATGTCAAATCCGTGCTATTATATGCTTGCGAAACATGGAAAGTCACGGCTACCATCTCGAGGAAATTGCAGGCTTTTGTGAATCGCTGTCTACGCCATATTCTAAAAATTCGCTGGCCGCAAATTATATCAAACGAAGAATTGTGGCGCAGGACAAGTCAAGAGAGGCTGGACATTGACATAAGAAAGCGTAAATGGCAATGGATTGGTCACACACTGAGGAAACCAAACGATGAAATTGCAAAGCAGTCCTTTGAATGGAATCCTCAGGGTGCACGGCGGGTTGGAAGACCAAGAACAACATGGAAATCAACAGTCCTAGCAGAAGTAGAATCCCAGAGAAAGACGTGGTCACAGTTAAAATATCTAGCTGCAGACCGTGAAGGATGGAGACGATTTGTTGGCGCCCTATGCCCCAATCGGGGTTTCAGGACTTGATGATGATGACATACTATTTTAGGTGTGAAGAAGTTAAAAAAAGAAGTATAGGAATTGGTAACTTGAGTAAAGCTTATTCAAAGAACCAAATTCTTCGTTTAGTGATTAAACAGCGCATCGAAAACAAGAATGAATGCAATTCGAGATTATGTTAACTGAAATTGGTTTTCACCCCTCCCTAGGTAATGCTCTTCCGATCACAGATCACGGAATTCGAGATCATTTGAGTACATAGAATGCTGCATTATCAAATGGTCTCAATTTATAAAAAGCATTTGACATTTGGATACACAACTGTCAAACACTTTTGATAAATTGTCGTATTGCATTTTGTTGCCGCACGAATTTTAGATGGTTAGCTAAGTTGACATTTCGATTTTCTTAGCTACATCCATCGCTAAAGAGAATTGTTAGAATACCTACCTACTAAGATCACAAAAATTTTACGAAACACATGGAACAAACAAATTAAAATTAGGTGACGGTTTTATGTAGCTGTCATTGAAATTCATCATTGAAAGTTTTAATGATTGGTTTTGTGACGTTTAGAAGAAGGTAAAATCAGTGGAGGTTTTGATGTCAACATAAAGCTCTTGCTTTAACACCTCAAAATTGAAGAATAACATATTCAATGATGAGTTTTAATTAAAGTTATAACTGGGGACTTACATGATATAGGTAGGTACTTACCGATCCGTACTTCCGTATTTTCTATTAATACATAATTTAAGTTTTATTAGAACTTTGATTTTAAGTCAATCTATGAAAACAGACCAAAGTGATCGCTTGACTAACGATTGCCGGCCTAGCTATAGGGATCTTTACGAATCTGTCAATTTCAAGAAGTGAACAAAGCTTTTTTTTATATATATATTATGCGCGCACTAAAGGGGTTGTGACTACCCTTAAGATGATTGAACACAGTGCGAGCGTTAGGAAAAAAGGGAAGGATTTAAAAGGAGATACCGATGTACATTGGTTTTGAAATTCTGAATATCAAAATGGGAGGGAAAAATAGAGCTGGGTAAAGCATTCCACATTCGTGTGGTTCGGCTAAAAAAAGAATCTCTGTACTTAACAGTATGTCCGAAATTAGGTTCAAGGGTAAACTGATGGGCATTCCTGGCAGTGCGAGTATTACGGTGGAATTGTTTAAGGGGAGGAATGCAACTAGCTATTCCGCTAGAACACTGTTTATAAAAATAGCGATAAAATAAGGAGAGGCATGAAACATTACGTCGATGTTCAAGAGATTCGAATGTTACCGTTAAAGTACTACCACCTATCATTTTTTAAGCTCTTAGATGGGTTATGGGAGCACCAGCCCAAATATGAGAATTATATTCGAGTTTTGGGCGAATGTAGCCTTTGTAGATTGCAGCCAGATCAGGCGGGGAAACAAATTTCTGGCATCTTCGAAGAAAACCTAAACACTACAGCGTTTTTGGCGACGTTGAATATATGATCGTTCCACAGAAGGTGATCTGTGATGCACATACCCAGAACTGAAAGTTGTTTAGTTTCCTCGATGCTAGTACCGCTAATGGATAGCGGCAAAGGGGGTGGGTTTCGCTGTAATGACAACAGACAGCATTGGGTTTTTGAAGCATTAAATTCTACACGGTTTTTAGTTCCCCACTGGACAATGCTGTCAAGATCAGAATTTAATGAGCTTATCATACGCTACCGTTCAAGTTTCCCATCCGAAGTGCAGGGATGTGAATCTAGAAACGAATATGAAAAGCATATCATCAGCAAAACAATTTAATGGATTAGAAGTTTCAGATAAGAGATCATTAATAAAAATGAGAAAGAGGGGCACACCAGCATTTATTTTACGAATATCAGACTTGAAACCGTCCAATACAACTTGTATTGATCGGTCCGAAAGGTAATTTTTAATCCAACGAAGAAGAGATTCATCGACACCAAATGCACGCATTTTCGATAAGAGAGCTTGATGCCAAACTCTATCAAACGCTTTTGAAATATCAAGTGCAATAATCTTACTTTCTTCAAAACGATGTAAAGATTTGTTCCACTGCTCAGTGAGATATACCATCAGGTCACCAGTGGACCTATTGCTACGAAAACCATATTGCCGGTCATTAAGAAGTTTGCTGATAATTAATCAGCGTTTCCATGACCTTGGAAAGAAGGGACGTAAGTGCAATTGGACGATAGTTAGAAGGAGAAGAAGATTCGCCTTTTTTAGGGACAGGCTGGACAAATGCTGTTTTGCATCCACTCGGGAAGAGACCAGTAGAGTAGGACAAATGGAAAAGCTTATGCAGTGGCTTTGCCAGCGTTGAAGAACACCTCTTCAGAACAATGGGAGGGATACTATCCGGGCCAGCAGATTTGTGTACGTTAAGATCTTTTAGAACTCTTGCTACTGCACGAGTGCGAAAAAAGATTTGTCCCATAAAATCATTAGCGCAATCAAGCACAGGCGGAGTCATGATACTCTCTGGCAGCGTTAAATTAACAGCAAACTGTGCTACAAGCAAATTGGCTTTGTCTAGTGAGCTTACATAGGGAGTATCATTGAAGACGAGCGTTGGAACCGAAGGCGAGGTGGAATTATGTACGTTTTTTGCAAGTTACCAGACATTTTTACTACCTTTGGGACATTGTAGTATTTTTTGCCTTAATTTCTGATCATGCAAAAATTTGGTTCGTCGAATATGAACGTTACAGGTCTTTCGAGCTTGTTTGAACTTATTCCGGTTTTCCTCAGTGGGGTTGGCTTTGTATCTTCGGAAACTTACTTCTCTCACCCTGATAACCTCTTTACAGCTCGAATCAAACCATGAATTCTCTTTCGGTTTGATAGATTTCATCCTGTTCGGAACAAAATTTCCCATACCGTAGAGAATTAAATTTGTAACCATATCTGCACTGGAATCTACGTCACTACTGAGGAAGAATAGCGACCAGTTAAAGTTTTTGAAGAAATTATTGAGACCGTCCCAGTTGGTTTTCTCGTATTGCCAAACGGTTCTAATTGGAGTTGTTTTTCTAACTGGATTGTCTTGGCACGAGAAATGAGCATATATGACACAATGGTCAAATGCCTAGAGGCGATAATGCACTAAAAGCGTATTTATCAGGGTCAGAGGTAAGAAACAAGTCTAAAGTGTTGGCGGATTGACCTGCAACGTCAGGGATACGAGTTGGTTCGTCAACAAGCTGAGTTAGTTGGTTTTACTCAGCAAAGACCTCAACATACCTTCCTTTGGGTGTTGTCTGGCCCGAAAAGCGAAGCCACGAAGAATTATGTACATTGAAATCACCCGCAATTACGATTTCAGTGTGAGGATAATGGGCAATAATTCTTTGAATGGAGTCGGACAGGCATCAAACTCATTGAAAGCTGAATTTCTGTCCAAATTTGGGCCCCGATAAATTAAGCAGGTATGAATGATATGCTTTTTGACCGAGAATTTTAACCACACGAAGTTAAAATTTGTGTTTGAGCACAAACCATATTGTGGTTGGAGTTGGTACGCAACATCATTTCTTATGTAAACGGCGAGACCATGGTGGGAAAAGAATAATGCCACTAAGCTATATCCATAGAGATTAAATTCTGAATAGTCAGAGTTTTCCCCTATTTGAGTTTCACTCAGTGCCAGGACAGCTGGCCTGTTTTGTACAGTATAAACATACATGGTACAGAAATTTTTTCTAAGCCCACGGATGTTAGAAAAATCCACTCTAAACTTACTTGCCATTCAAAAATGCAAAATTAATACTAAAACCAATTCAGACAATTATGTAAATTGAATCTCTAATTTGAGTCCCAATCTAGACTTTTCAATAATAATCTATCACTAGTGTTATGCCTTAGTGACAGATTATATCGATCCGTCCCTGGTTACCCAAAAAAAACAAAAAAAAAAACCATCAACTATATATCTGAAATCATATTAGCTTAATCCCCGCTACACTATGTGAAGAGCTTCACAGTCCACACACAATGCAACAACATTGAGCTAATAACGACTGTGGGAGAAGAGGAGGAAGGGAGAATGGAGGATTGACCACTCGCTGTGCTCCGTTGATTTAGCATCTGTTGTGTTTTTCGTGGTGCGTGTGTAATACAGTGGTGGAAAACTAAATAGCACTTTCATATGAACCTATATTAACTTAAATACATTTTCCACCAAACAGAAACTAATTTAATTTTTTGCATCCACTTGTGACATCCCTGTGTGCATAACGGTATATTGTTAATCTTTCAAATGGAGCGCAAAGCAATCTGTCATCATTTTGATTGTGTAAAGCTTAAAATCACATGGAAAAATAAATAGCACCACTTATGAGTTTTAACAAAAAAAAATAATTTGGAACATTTTGTCTTATTAAGTTTAATTCTTTTTAGTAAAATTAGCGTTATCTAATCAATTTTGTATTAGAATTTATTATGTGAAGAGGTATTCATTGCTCTACTGAAAAAAGAATAGCTATTTTCAACATGTCTGAAAATGGAAGGCGTATTCTAGATATTTCGGAGGACGTGGGCTGTTCCAAAAAGATGATTTACAACGCGATTAAACATGTGAAACAACATAAGACATTTGAGAACACCACAAGAAAGAAACGGGCACGAAAAACAGCAAAAGTCATGGATAGAGCAATGGTAACAGCAAGTCGAAGGGATCCATTTATGAGCTCTACAGACATACGACATCAAATGGAAGAAGATTATGGCGTTAATCTGACATCCAGGCTTGTGCGCTATCGTCTTACCGAAGCAGGGCTGCATGGCTGTATTGCAAGAAGAAAGCCTCTTGTTTCAGCAAGAAACTTAAAGAAGCGTTTAAAGTTTGCGAAGGAACGCCTGCGAAAGCCACTACTTTTCTGGAAAAATGTACTCTGGAGCGACGAATCGAAGTTCAACAGATTCGGATCTGATGGCAAAAAATACGTTCGTCGTCCAAAAGGTCAAGAGTTCAATCCAAAATACACTATGAAGACCATTAAGCATGGTGGCGGCAACGTTATGGTGTGGGCAGCATTTTCGTGGCACGGTGTTGGTCCGATTGTAAGAGTTTCTGGCAGGATGGATCAGTATCAATACAAGGATATATTAGAAAACAATATGGAGCCTTTTGCGTTCGAAAGTTTGCCCTTGACTTGGAGATTTGTCCACGACAATGACCCTAAACATACAGCCAAATCAGTCCATGCTTGGCTTCGAGAAAATCAAGTTCAGGTTTTAAGTTGGCCACCGCAGAGTCCGGATTTAAATCCAATAGAAAATCTGTGGAATGATGTAGACAAGGCGTTGAAACAAAAAAAATTGGAAATTGGGACAACTTATGGGCATCAATTGAAGAAGCCTGGTATTCAATTCCAATAATTCGTTGCCAGAAACTTGTAGAAAGTTTACCACGGAGACTAACGGCAGTTTTGGAAAATAAAGGGTACCCTATTAAATACTGAATTAAAAATAAGTCAGATTTCTTATAAGTTATGTTTTTTTGTTCCTATATTGTACTGGCGGTGCTATTTATATTTCCAACCGTTTTTGAAAATTTGAATATAATTTTTTTTTCTTATTTTTATTTTTGAAGCAATGTTGATAATTTATACTGAATTATGTATTTAGGTTAAAAATTGAAATATATAAAAAAAATTACGTCAAATCCGAGTTATTCTTATTTTTATACTTCAAAGAAACGTAGCTTTGGTATGAGTGCTATTTATGTTTCCACCACTGTATATCAGCACTGACACTGGCACTTGTTTGGTATTTTATATATATATATATTTTTGTATATATTGAAATTGGGTGGATTTTGTTGTTGATAATTATAATGCACTAGCACTGAATTGTGTTGCGCGGCGCAAGACAGGATTTTTAATTTAATTTTTTTATTTTATTATTGTTTTTATTTAAGATTTTAAGAGAGGATTTATTGTAAATAAAATAATAAAACAAGAATGGACAAAAAAACAAATTACACGATAACGGTTTTTTATGAGACTGCAGGTGGTTACATAAAAATCTAATTTCGTCAAATATGTTACGAAGTTTACGCAGAAACGGGACGATATAAAACAGTAAAAAACAAATATTTTATACCCATGATACAGTAAGAACCAAAATTAAAGTAAAAAAAAAAATTAAAGATAATGATACCGAGTTTTTTTGTAAATTCTTCTCGGTAAAAAATAAAACCGACCTGGATTTAGTATTAAGATAGTTCTTAGGCCGAAAGCATTAAGTTATTATAGTTTAACTTAGAGCGCCCGACTGGGGCCAGTAAGTAAGTTTTAAGATATTGATAAGTAGGCTAGTTCTTATGAATTTTTGTCTAGCTTTAAGAAAATTGAAAAATAAAAATGAATTTCAAAAAAAAAACCAAAATTAAAGTAGGTAAATATTTTTTCACTTTCAAGATAACAACTGTATTTTTGAAAGTTTTGATTTGGCCCTCTTTTATGTTTTCGACTGATATTTCGTGACGCAATATGGACAAAAATTATGCAAAAATGCATTTTTTTGATGTTTTTAACTAATGGCTCGAAAACTACCAGTTATTCGAAAATTAAGTCAAAAAACCATTGAAAGTATACACAGTTTCCAATAAATCTCTGTTCAAGGTTTTTTTTTCTGCGACAACCCATTTGGACTTAAGTGCTAGTTGAAAATTAACGTATTTGTACTGTTTTCGAAAATCCACTTGAAAGTACTGAGTAGCTACTTAATGTGAAAATTTTTAATTTTTGTCTACAACATGAACCAAGATATACTTTTCCGATGGTCTTTGATGCGTTGAGTTCGAATCTGTTCTTGAAATTGCTCTAGCATGTCATGTTGAGATATTCGATTCTAAGGATATTAAAGAAATTCGTTTTTAATGCAAATTTGGTGTTTTATTTTTGTCGAAGTATTTTTTCTTTTGAAAAAAATATTTCTGATCATTCTGAAGTATGAACATTTAATTTAAAAATTCGTTTTGAATTTTTTAAATACCAACATTGATCTTCGAGAAATCGTTGGCCTTCGTCTTAAACTATGCGTAATTCCAAAAATCCAATCAATTTGTGCTTAAAAGGGCACATAGCGAGCAAATTGTAGAATAGTTTTTATTTTCACCCTGTTTTATGTTTGCTAGGGTGCTGAATCCGAATCTGAGGCTTGCGACTAAATATTCGTGACACAACATCCAAAAATTAGCTTAAAGTACTACAAAAATAAAAATTGACTGGATTTTTCGAATTACGTAGTCTAAGAAAAAGGCTTACGATTTCTAAATGATAAATGACGGTATTTAAAAAATTCATAAATGTCCATACTTTAAAATAACCTTAAACAGTTTTTCGAAAAAAATTACCCTCCCCAATAATGGCATTAAAACGCATTTTTTATATCCTTAGATTCGAATATCTCAAAAACTTGACATGCTAGAGCTCTAGAGCAATTTCACACATGGGCATGTCATAGACAAAAACTCTGATTTTTCACATAAAGTAGTTACTTTGTGCTTTCAAGTGGATTTTCGAAAACAGTAAAAATACGTTAACATTCAACCAGCTCTTAAGTCTTAAATGGTTTGTCGCAGAAAAAAACCTTAAACAGAGATTTATTGGAAATTGTGTATACTTTCAATGGTACTTTGAGCTGATTTTCGAATAATTGGTAGTTTCGAGCCATTAGTAAAAAAAAATCAAAAAAATACATTTTTGCTCAATTTTTTACATGTTTTTCCATGTTGCGTCCCAAAATTTTAGTTACAAACCTCAGATTCGGATTCAGCACCCCCGAAAACATAAAAGAGGGGCAAATACAAAATTATCCCACTGCTCGCTAAGAGCCTTTTTGAGCACAACTGTCTGGACTACTAAAGGAAAGCCACATAAAATCTTCCTTAAAATGTTAATAGTATGGAATACCAAAATTTTGAAAAAATAGATTTGGGATGCTTAAAAAAAATATTGATTTTTTTTGGAAAATTCAATATTCCAAAACGAGTTGATGAATTATTTTGAAATTTCAGTCTTAAATGTAAATCAATAAATACTCAGACCTGGTACATATTCATTTTTTTAAATTACGAAAATTTAATAGGTATACAAAAAAAAAATTCTTAAGAAGCTCAAACGATTTTAATTTTTTGTTTGGAAATATTCATATTTCCTCAAGTTATCAACTGGCATTTCTGGTTTTTAGCTCTAAGCTATTAAAGGAGTCGTTTATACAATCAGAAGAACGATTTTCATGCTTGTTTTTTTACTTTGTAGCTACTACTACTATGTTTTAAGCAACTTCAAATACAAGAACAAAATCGTGCGACCTCTTCGTTTCAAATAAACGTTAACATTTTCTTTTCACTTTTGTGTTTACTTTTGTTCATTATATACGCATACTCATATACATATATTTACATATTTGTTAGAGATTTTTTTCCTTAAGAAAAATCTACTTTTTATTCCATTTTAAGTTCAAAAAATATGTAACAGTGTAAAAGTGTTACTTTTAAATGGTAAACGCCATGCAATTTTGCACAGAAAAGGTAAAAGCATTTTTTCTCCTCGGACTGATCGCGTAGAACGTAGAACATACACTCCTTCAAAAAAGGCATATAAATTAGAGCTTAGAGCGTATTTGTGAAACACGGACTCCGTATTTTATTAATTCGCAAATAAAAATCCATGTACCTATCCAAGTCCGGATACTTGGATTCTTAAACCTGGATTCCGAATACACAGATTTTAAATACACGGATATCTGGATTTTTAATACATGGATTCGGATAATAGAATGACATTGCGGTAATGGAGTATAAGCAAAAAATCGGTTTTGCAGTTTGTATTAGGGGATTGTAAATATCTCAACGTAAAGAGTTGATTTATTTTCTTATAATAAATAAAAGGTTAATCATAATGACATTTTACAATGGAGTCCAATTTGTATTCGCGATAATTTAAATTATGTTACGCATTCCAAAAAAAATTGTGCTCGAGATTTTAATCAAACTTATCCTTACAATGATAAGATATACAAACAAAAGTCTTACTTAGATCAAAATTGGGTTCACAGATTTCCCAAAAAAGAGTAAATAAAATAAATTACTCTTAGTAAAAATATAAAAGTACAAACCATTTTTTTTTGAAAAAAAAGTGGTTATCAGTGATACTCCTTATAAAACTATTTTTAATATGTTTTTCGATTTTCTTGAAAACGGTATAACCGTAAAACTTTTTATTTCTTAGACTTCTGTGTATTTTTTTAAATTGGATTTCCTGTGTTTTTATGGATTGAATTAATTAAATAATTTATTAATATGTATGTAATAATCAATTTTAATGGAATTAAATTAAGTTTTCATAAAAAGAGATAGCTTTGAAAAAAATTATCTTTAAAGACTATTACTTTATCTTCTACTTTTTCAATACAATTTAACGATATGGCTACTTTACAAATAAAGTTGCTCTTATTAATATTTTTCGAAAAATAACTTTCAAACTCAAGTTTTTGAAAACAAGGGTTGTACTCTAACTAATCCTTAAGCAAATACTAAAAATCGGGGTATGTGGAAAAAAAAATTACAAACAAATTACAATAGTTACCTACTCTAAGACTTTGTGGTAATTGTGTTTTGGATGAAAACTAGTTTCTGTTACTGTCAATTTTCTCAAAAAGTACAAAACATTTTGAGCATGTTTAATTAAGAAATAATAAGAGCATTTAATACTAAAGGCCAGTTTGTTCACAGTTCACATATTTAATCAATGATAACTGTGACTGGTAAATCCGCGAATGTGCTTGTTAACCACAAATTTTAGTCAATGAGTCCATAGTTTGAGTTGATTATTATCGAACTCATAAGCGAGCTAATATTAGTTAAATAGCTTCATTTAACCAGACCCAATTAAAACTTTTTACGATTCTACCCAATGTGAACAAACTAGCCCTAAGAACAAAAATTGCACTTAAAAACGTACCTTTTTTCAATTTTGTTATCAAATACTGAGAAAATTAAGTTTGAAAAGTATTATTTTTTTTAAATATTAACTAAAACAACTCAAGTTAAAAGTTCAAATGAGCTCAAGTCTATATTGCGTTTCACCCAGGTATGATAGTTGGGCTCATTTTTTAAAAATTATAAATAATTATTAAATAGACCGAGATCGGGTGTGAGTGATAGCAAAGAAAGAGAAATAGAACATCGAAAGCTTCATTTAAGGCTATTAATATCGGGTTGTTCAATAAGAGCGCTATAAAAGTTTTTTTTAAATAAAACAAAAACGTTTTGGTTTTGGATATCAATAAAATTCCTTATTATTGTGAAAGTACGTTCAATGCCATTATGTATGGAACTCGATTTCTTTTGCATGGCCACCACGGGCACGCTTGTAGAAGTTCAGACGCTGAACCCAATTTTCGACGGCTTTCAAGCATAAATCGGCCGATACTGCTGCAATTTCAGGTTCGATATTCGTACGAAGTTCATCAATCGTCGCTGGCTTGTTGGCATAGACCATAGACTTGACGTAGCCCCACAGGAAAAAGTCTAACGGCGTCAAATCGCAACACCGAGGCGGCCAAGCGAATGGACCATTTCGTGAGATAACACGTTCTCCAAACTTGGTTTCCAATAAATTGATTGTGACATTCGCTGTGTGGTTTGTGGCGCCGGCCGTCCTGTTGGAACCACATGTCCTCCAAGTCCATATCATCCGATTGGGGCCAAATATATTCGGTTATCATTGAACGGTAGCGATCCCCATTCACAGTAACTTGTCGGTCTTGATCATTACGGAAGAAGTACGACCCAATGACGCCGCCGGCCCATAAACCATACCAAACCGTAATTTTTTCGGGATGCAATGATGACTCATGGAGTACGTGTGGATTACTGCCTGAGCAATACCGCATATTTTGTTTATTGACGAAGCCATTCAGCCAGAAATGAGCCTCTTCGCTGAAGATGATTTTTCGATGAAAATCCGAATCATTTTCAAGTTGTTACACAGCCCAATTCACGAACATATGACGCTTCTGGTGGTCAAGCGGCTTCAGTTCTTGCGTCAATTTAATCTTGTAAGGATGTAGGCCAAGATCTTTTCGCAAAATTCGCCACAACGACGTCAAGGAGATGCCCAACGCTTGAGAACGACGTGAGAGACACATTTGGGCTTTCTGCAACTGAAGCCTCAGCGGCAGCAATATTCTCGACACAACGGGCACTTCTTTGTCTCACTGGCACGGGAACATTTTTTTTTTGTGCCTGCGGATTCAAATTTTTTCACTAGACGCTCAATTGTTGGTCTGCTAGGACGATAATGACGACCATAAATTGGACGTAGCGCTCTTAACGTTGAGGCCACTGACTCCGAGTTTCGGTAGTAAATTTTTATAATTTCGACTCGTTGTTGGCTCGTATATCTTTCCATCATAAAATGGCAAACTTTACTGAAGAGATATGTCAAAAGAGCGGCAAGAAATATGGCGGTGTTTACTGTCCCTGTCGCTCTACTTTTGTAGCGTCCCGTTTGAAAAACCCTTTACAATCAAAGTCTTGCAGTCGACAACCGGGGCCTAAGTGATTAAACAGTGCATCGAAAAAGAAAATATGAATGCGACTTCGAGGGTAATCGTGAAAGCCGAAATTGGGTTTCACCCCATACCTCTCCGTTTAGGCGGGAGACATGCCTCACTAAGTATGCGCCCTAATGCTGGTTGCTAGCACTGTATTTATGTAAGAAAGCTTACATTAATACCAACAAAAATAAAAATTAAATAAAAAAGAATTTTTTGTAGTTTTTAATTTTCTCATAATCTAGAACACATAAGACCATCTAGTTTTCAGTTTTCGATTAAGAACTAAAAGGGAAATCAAACAATTAAGTACTTAGTTTAACAATTTTGAATAAAACAAAAGTATTTTAAAATTTTTTTTAATATATTTTGAGTTTGAAAGTATTTTTTTCAAAAACCATTAACACAAATAACTACGTTGAAACAAATGATCGAAAGATGCGTTTTTTGCATATCCATATGGAAAATGGAGAAAAAATTACATCGGGACATTTCAAAATTTGCCTTGGTCTGCCATTTTGTATTGAATAATTTTATCAACAAACATTTGAAATTATCGATAAAACAGATACAATATTAGTCTGGCAACACCGTTTTAATCGGGACAAAAGTTAAATCCACTTAAGTATCTGGACATAGCTAACTCTATATGGACATAGTTGTTGTTGTATTTGACAATGAAAATTCCTCGTTTTTCATACAGAATTTACTGGAGTTGCAAAAAACACAGCTAAAGAAAAAGTTTCTGGCTTTCAAAAAACCTATAATTTTTTGCCGTTGTTTATTTTTTTAGGAAATTGCTTCTCATGCCTAAACGGAGATATATCCCCCTCCCATAGTAAACAATTATTGTAAAAATCACGCCGCTACAAAAATTTGTAACTTTTTTGGCGCGCCGTAGTTATAGTTTTCATCCCAAAGTTTGTACATCACGAAACACTACACAAAAACTTTCAAACACATAACTATTAAACAAAAATTCTTCTTCCCATGCCATCCGTCAGAGGAGAAAAAATGTGTCTATACCTTTTGGGTGGAAAATCGCATGATTTACAAGTTTTGTATCTAATATCTTTCCATTGCGTTTGCCATTTAGGAGTTAGAAAAAAACATTTTTTGCAAAGCTTTTGGAGCACATACGTTTATCTTAAACCAAAATAAAGATAATTGCATTTAAAAACCTTTTCTTGGATTTATTGCGCAAGTTTGGCCTTTTTTTAAACATTTTTCTTGTGTGTTTGTGTGTAAATTAAAATTTACTTGAAAGATAACATCAATTTCTTATGGAATAATTTTAAATGAACAACAACAACAACAACAACCTCCTCATCCTCCCCTTGTATAACGAACAAATTGTTGGCTTATAAATCGGGTACGGAGAAAAAAGGAAAGAAACCAACTGACCATTAACAAGCTTGTGTTTGTTTATAAAAATGTTGGTTACTGTTCCTAAACTACAAAACCAGCATTCTGATTGAGCTAATCATGTGGCTTCAGAAGCGTGGTGTTTAATGAATTGTTTTCGGAATCACTTGGTTCATGGTTCGCTCCCAGATGACCAACGGCAAACATTTTTCAATAAATATGAGTAAAAACAAGAGTAGTACCTCGTGACATATTGGTTAGCGTGTTGGACTTCCATGCTGGATTCGATTCCCACCCGCTACCACCTAATAGATACTGCCTCTTGCGAGGGATTGATGAATTCTCCAAGAGTAAACTTTTTATGAAGAAGTGCTTTCCATCTAGCCGTTCGGACTCAGACCGTTCATTCCTGCCAACAACACGCCCACAGGAATGGTTGAGAGTTGCGCCAGTAAAGGAGTCTAAAGATCGAGGCTCGAGGTGGCACTCGCGAAGTAGCTATTACTCCTGCCTATAAACTTTTTGATAGGTGAGGTTAGAATTGCCTTGCCTAAATCTAAAAAATATATTTGTAAACAAATCTTAAACTTGAAAATGAAGCCGAGAAATACTTTTTGATTCATCTCAACACAAAAACTTATCATAGCTAAGAAATATAAGGAAAAACGAAAAAATCGTATTTTTACCTAATTTTGTGTACTAGTGTACATACAATTATGAATTTTTTGTACCGTTAATGTCAGCAATGGACTGAGTAACACCAACGATAACTTCTGAATTTCTTTCGATGATAAAGGGGATTAAAGCACCACCATACCCACTCCCCAGATCTTTTAGAGTTTCCAATCTTCAACTACTTAGAATATTATAATTTTGAAGTCAATAATTACCAATTATAATTTTCTACAGTTTTACTTAACACATTATATTATCTCCATATGTAATGTATGTATGTCCAAGACTTTGTGTTGGGGATAATATTTAGACTTGAAGATTATTGATAATTTTAAAAAATACACTTGCATTACCCACTACACTTCTTTGTCTGTCCATTTTCGAGTCGTGATGAGGTAATTTGTACAACTGAATTGTACAAAAAAGGAAAATTAGTAAAATTTTACAATAGGTGTGTTTTATTATCTTCTACCAGGATCCAGGTATGGATTAAATTTGAACGCGTGCTACAAAAACGATTTTAAAAATTTCCCATTATTTTGGTTTTGTATAACGTGTTTAAAGTAAATCAAGATCCAGATTCGGGATCCCTATCTGAATTAACTTTTAACACGTTATACAAAAACAAAACCATGACAATTTTCAATATAAATATATATATATATACATATATATATACATTCTTTATACTACCTACTGAAAAAAATCAGCCAAGTAGAAGTTTTTGCATTAAGCATTGGACTTGTTGAATTATTGATTCAAAATAGCTTTTAATGTCTTTAAGTCCTACAAGTTGGCGTTTCGTCCGGCGTACTCACTTGGACTCATCAGTGATACAGTGAGGGCCTTTGTCATACGCAATTTGAATTAAGTTCAGTTCAACTTACGTGTAGTGGGGCTGTTAGTGAGACCAACTTGTCATTTTGACCTGACGTGTTGAGCTTTAGTATACTAATAGTTCATGTCCTATCTTTACTTTTTAGAAGTGTTGCCCCATAAATTGAGAACCAGAGGTCGGATAATGATCAGAGAACACTCGTTTGATTCAGGACCCTTGTATCCATAGGGCCATATTATTGATTTTCTGCCTCCCCTCCCCTTGCATGAAGAGAGTGGAAAAAAGCGGTTAGGGAAGGGAAAATGCAAAGCCAAGAAAAGTTAGAAAAGTATTTATACTATACAAATTTAAGGATTGGTGTCGAATCTGAATTTAACCATCTAATACATTGTATCCAAAGTAAATTGAAAAACCAACTTTAGTTTTATAAAAAGTCACTTTCAAAGTGCTAGAGAGGGGGATACAAAAGTTAAATAAACTCAAATATTTATCTTGGTATAATCTAAGCATACGACACTTGATTTAAGGGTATTTTTTAATGCCCAACCATATCAAATCAAAATGAACTCGATACAACCACCTTAAAAAAAGTTATAGTCTTTTTCATAAATGATGACTGAATTTTTAGTGAAATAAGTAAGATTTAACCAAATTTTAACAGGAAAGTGATGAAACTTGGTCCACATATTTAATTTGTCATAAGTAATAAGAATCAAAAAGTCTGCAAAAATATTTGTAGTGAAAGGGTGTTTTTTTTTTCAATGAAATGGAAAAATTTTGAACCACTTCCATGAAACCCGTCCGAAAACTGGTACGTTGATGAAAGTTGGTGAAAATGTTTGATTATTCATCAGGACCAAGAATCGTTGGGGCGACTTTCCTTTACGACATCCCGATTTCGAAGTTGATTTTTTTTTAGGGGTAGGTAGGTATCTCAATAGAAAATTTTACAAATCTTAAGAAAATCATGTATTTTTTTTTAACCGAATTGCACTTTTTACATCAAGAATTTGGAAACTCGGGATATCCTCATTGGAAAGATTATCACTAGAATCCACTTAACATCACAATTTTAAGGAGAGGCAACATTTACAAGTATTTTTAATAAATTTTAGAAGTTATTGTTTGCAAAAAAAAAATGGATGTTAAAATAATAATCCGTTTCAATTACAAGACAAAGAAATGTCAAATGGTCTGCTTAGTATTGCCAGACACGTATTTTTTTCCCTTGTGCTTTTATTTTGGTAAATTTTGGCATCAATGTTTTTATTTCAATGCAAAACAAATTCAATTGAATCAACACAATCACTTACAACACTTAAATATTAAAACAAAACTATATTTGTACACAAACATGCAAATAAACAGACCATATTCATCATCTGTAAAACCAACTCCTCGACCCAGGTTTTTCATCACAAATTTCGACTGGACTCCGCTCCTCGGTCCTTGGTCATCTTTATTTATTTTCCATTCATTTTGTATGGAAAAAGTGAAAGTTTAAAAATCAATTAAAAATACTTATAAATGTTTCCTCACCCTTAAAATTCGGGATGTCGTAAAGGAAAGTTGAGCCAGACCGTTTATTATCTAGAGCTAGAAGCTCTTTTTTGAAAGGTAATGTCTTATCTATTCTAGTCAGAAAATACAAAAATTTACAAATATGAACCTTTAAAAAGTAAGATTACTTTTTACAGGAGCTTCTATCTCCTTAATTTTGATTTTATTGAAGTCAGCATTAAGAAATACTGCAAAATAATGTACCATATTACATATCGTTTTTTAAAGCATAAAATGTTAGGTCAATAACTCAGATATTCGTTCACTCTCGAAAAACAAGCTCAGGCGGCGGATATTTATTTGTACTCTTTTGATTCTTTTTCTTTATGAACAGTCAAACATCTACACCAACTTTTATGAACGTACTAGTTTTGGGAGGGGTTTCTTAGTAGTAGTTAAAAATTTGTCCATTTCATTAAAAAAACACCCTTTCACTACAAATAGTTTTGTAGACGTTTTTGACTCTTATTGCCCATGACAAATTAAATATGTGCACAAAGTTCCCTCAGAATGCTGTTAGAATTTGGTAATATTTTACTTGTTTCACTAAAAGTTCAGTCATCATTTATAAAAACACTATTGATAACATTATGAATAGCGAATCGAACGTTCGCTTAAAAGCGAATGATTTTCCGAACCCCAAATTAGCCATTGTTTGAAGTTTAAAATGTGTTTATGAGTTATTTTCGAAATATTTTTGGCAGCATTGATTTTTGTAGCGAATGTGGAAGCTCTCTATCGATATTATGTATATCGTGATTATGGAAATTCAATTAATCATTAGTTTTTAAACGAACGTTCGATATGCTATTGATAATGAGGGCCTATAACTTTTTAAGGTGGCTGTATCGTGGTCATTTTGATTGAATAAGATTGGACATTAAAAAGCACCCTTAAATCATGTGTCGTAAACGTAAACCAACATAAATATTTGAGTTTGTTTTGCTTGAATTTTGAATTTTCCCTTCCCAAACGGCTTTTTCCACCCACCTCATGCAAGGGGAGGGAAGGGAAAAAATCAATAATGTGGTCCTGGGGTTACAAGCGTGCTGAATCCAATGAGAGTTCTATAGTGATCGTCCAACTTTTGGTTCTCGATTTATAGGCTAATGTATGAAAGATGTGGCAACCCTTTTCTCGTATTTCTGACGGTTTTGCCACCCTGGCAACACTTCTTAAAAGTAAAGTAAGGACATGAACTATTAGTATACTAAAGCTCAACCCGTCAGGTCAAAGTGACAGATAAACCCTCATATCGTGCACTAACGTCCCTACAAGAAGCTGTGTAATTGAAAATAAGGCGATTTCTGAAAAACAACAAAACTTTTGACTGCCCTGAATTAGATTTCCTGAAAAAGAAATAAGTGTGATAGTTAAATATGACTATGGTTTTTTTCCCAAAGTTCTGCAATACGTAATATTGTTTTCATTTTTAATTACTTATGATAAATAGCAGTAATGACTCCACTTAAGTGTTCAATGCCTTCTTCCTCAAGTACCTTGCTTATGATTTTTTCTATTTCTTCTCTTTTCACGAGGTCCAGTACCTAGAAAAAAATTAAATGGGTAGTGAATTAATTATTTTTTTTTTAATTTATAACAGAAAAAATTGTTATGTTTTTCAATGTTTTGGGTTTTATATTTTAAAATCTAAGCCAATAGTCAAGACGATGTAGGCTACACCAAAAAAAGAAAAAAATCATTTCAAAGGGGTGTCTTTTTTCCCCCCTCTTGAGTGGAAGGGACAATTTCCATTCTTTAAATTTTCTTTTAAAATTAAGTTATTTTATTAAACAAATTGACTTTAATTAGAAAAAACATATTGAAAAAAATAGCAACACGTAAAACATCATGCTATAATTTTTTGTAAAACCAAGAATCAATTCTTCAATTTTCTCTTTAAATTAAGTTGTTTAAGGGAATAGTTTTTAAAAGATTAATCTACAATCTAGTCTTTTGGAAACATATTTAAAAACAATTTGTTCAAACTGACTTTTTTTCAAAATTGTATGTTATTAAATACTATTTTTGCCTTGAATATTCAATGTTTTTGTCAATTTTTATTCAAAGGCAAAGAGCAAATGGTTCTTAGACTTTTCTTTTTCTAGATATAAGAAAAGAACTCATCCAACTTACTCATAAAAAATTCTATTGTCAGTAAATCTGAGATACATTATGTACTAATTTTTTTCCTTACTTAATTAGATAAAAAAATCAAATTATTTATTATAATCCTACTACCGAAAATGATCTGAAATTAATTTTTCGTTTCCTATGCATATATAAAAAATGTATAACTTTTTTGTTTGTTTATTCGTCACTGGGCCGAAAACTTAATTATGACTTATAATTAAACATGACACATTCGTGTTGAGAAATGGACCATCCCCCACAAATGTTTGCCAGTTCTCCCTTACATTGTATTTATATTATAAATGAAAGACTTTCAATTAACTGAGAATTACTCAGAGACGAAAAGAGATATCGGAAAAATTTAAAAAGAAAAAAACTAGTTCTTTTAGAAACCAACACAAATTTTCTGAAACAATTTACCTCGCGTTACAGTACAACTTTAAAAACAGCAAAAAAAATGTGTTTTTTGATTTCATAATGGGAATATCTTAAAACATAGTCCGATAGAATTTTTTTGACTTCAGATTCGAGTTCAGCACACCAAAAACCTACAGAAAGTATTATTTGGTTTCTGTAACAAAAACCTTGTGAACCTGTGTAATTTTTCGAGATGTAGAATACACGACAAAGATTAGCCGAACTAAGAGTACTGTTCGACAGTTAGAACATTGTTCAGGATCTCCACCATTGTAATAATGTTTAGTATTAAAGAGAGCTTTTTGAACTCTGGTTCAGGGAATTTTAATGTTGTCTTCCCTGGTAAGTGATCAACTGTATGAAATTCGTTTGTAAATAGGTTGATGTTTTCGTAGAAATGTATGAGAGTTCTACCAACTTTCTGCTACTTGTGTTTTTTGTTGCCAAATAAAAGTTTTGCGCAACATCTGGTAAAACTGAGGGGATTCCACTATTAGTGGGTAGTTGTAGTAGTTTGCGGCCTAGTCTGCAGAGTCATTTTCTTTGATTCCGGAAAGTCCGGGTATCTATGCTTACATAATGTTTTTTTGGAGTATAAAATACTTATAATATCCAGAAGGATATTTATTGACCCATGAGAATACCAAGATTATCTTCTCCCCAGGATGTCAATATCATCTGCATAAGCAAGTAGCTGAACGGACTTTTGAAAAATTGTAACTTAGTAGTCGACTGGCGAGTTGGGTACAATTGCTTCAAGTACGATGTTGAAGAGGTTGCATGATAATGCATCGCCTTGCCTCAAACCTTTCTCGACATCAAAACATTCGGTAGTGTTCTTACCGACTTTGACGGAGCAGTGAGATTTCTCCATCGTAATCCTGCACAGGCGTACGAGTTTAGCAGGGATGCCGAGATGCGACATGGCTCTGTGTAGCTCGTCTCTGTTAACGCCATCATACGCAACTTTGAAATCGATAAGGAGATGGTGTGTATCGATTTGAAACTCCTGGGTTTTTTCCTAAATCTGTCGGTGTGAACATTTGATCGACGGTTGATTTGCCGGGCCTAAAACCACACTGATAGGGGCCGATCAGATCGTTGACAAACGGTTTTAAGCTATCAAACAGTACAGATGACAGGATTTTGTCTGCGACGTTGAGGAGACTTATACCTCTATAGTTGGAACAATTCAGAGCATCCCCTTTTTTGTGGATGGGGCACACTATATCGAGGTTCCATTCATCGAGAATACTTTCTTTCGACCAAATTTCGGAGATAAGTTGGTGTATACTTCCAACCAAGTCATCTCCCTCTGCTTATTTACATATTAATTTATTTATTTATTGACGTCTATAAGTATTCGAATTGAATTTTGTGCCTTTTTGCTAAATAGGTTTCTTTTTTGGATCTATTTATCCAGATGATCTCACGAATGCTCGTTGAGGTCTAGGTCTGGGGATCGTGGAAGGTCTTATAGTTGCTTAGAGGTACCATGGAGTAATTATTCCTTGACAAATTTAGATGTGTGCTTGTGGTATTATGGTAATCTCCATTCCCCATCCTACTCTCAATTAAGACGAGATTTCCAACTCTTCAAAATTGGAATTGAATTCCGGAAAAAATTGAAATTGAAGTATTCCTAATGTAAAGAAGTATGCATATAATTTCGGGTTCTTCAACCTGGAAAACAATTTTGTTAAGGAACGAGAACAAATTTTGAGATTTTTGGTTCAAGACAGCCACCAAAAATATGGCAACAGAAAAACACTGAAATTAGCAGTTTTCTTGCGAAAAGTACAGAGGAGTTTTTGTAATGGTCTAGGGATGAATGGCGTCTTCTGGAGTTGAAATTTTCCTTCAAATACTTTTTGTTGAGTTTTATAAGTTTTATAAAATAAGTCCTTTTCTAAAAGACCGAATCCGTTTGCCTCAATAGAGTTACAAAAACGCAGTTCTGTACATTTTTTTTGACGCTCACATCAAGTAATGATGTAGGTACAAAACATACATTGAGGAAGAAATGCAATTTCAAATCTAATAGATTATGTTTGATTTAAAGTTTGTTGCGGTAAAATTTATCACAACAAGTTGCACCTGCCTATTCTTTATCATTAACCATTTTTACCAAGACATCTAACAACTTGCTGAATCATTGAATGTGTGTGTGAGAGTAAAGTTTCGATGAGATTCGTCAACGGAGGAACGGAGGTTTTCGAGGAGAGCACGTAGCTTTCCAGGAAGCCGTGATCCCGTGACTGAAGATCTTGAAAACGATTGGCTGGTTGTATAAAAGTGTGAGAGACTGGAATGGCCGAGGTAGACAATAGGTTTAGCATGGAAAGTCCACTTTTTTGAGAACTACGAGGGTGGGTCAATAAGTCCGTGACTTTTGGAATAAAACACAGATTTTTTGATAAAAAAATAATTTTATTTTTCAACGTAGTCTCCCTTGAGCTCTATACACTTTGTCCAACGCTTCTCAAATTTTTTTATCCCTTCCAAAAAAAATGATTTGTCGAGGTCCTCAAAATAGGCCTTTGTTTGCGAGATGACTTCATCATTGGAGTCAAATCTTTTTCCACCAAGCCATTTCTTCAGGTTTGGGAACAAGAAGTAGTCGCTCTGGAGCCAAATCTGGAGAATAGGGTGGATGAGGGAGCAATTCATAGCCCAATTCATGGATTTTAGTTATGGCAACTGCAACTGTGCACCCTTGCATTGTCTTGGTGGAAAACTTTTTTCTTGGCCAAATGAGGTCGGTTTTTTTTCAAATCGTCATTGAATCGGTCCAATAAGTTGGCATAATATTCCCCATTGATTGTGCTTCCCTTTTGAAGGTAGTCAATGTGGATTATCCCGCGTGCATCCCAAAAAACAGTTGCCATAACTTTATTGGCTGACAAACCCACCTTGGCCTTCTTTGGACCCGATTCACCCTTAGAAACCCACTGTTTTGACTGTTGTTTGGTCTCTGGTGTGTTGTGATGGATCCATATTTCGTCCACGGTTACAAAACGGCGCAAAAACTCCTCCATATTGCGATTAAGCAACGCCAAAACTTCCTGTGAAGTTGTTACACGATTGCGTTTGTGGTCGACTGTGAGCAAATGCGGCACCCATCTTGCGGAAAGCTTTCTCATGCCCAAGTGATCATTCAAAATTGAAACCACTGAGCCATGCGAGATCCCTACGGCTTCCACAATCTCTCGCACTTTCAATCTTCGGTCGGCCAACACCATATCGTGAATTTTTTCGATTGTTTCGGGTGTAGAGATCTCAACTGGGCGTCCAGGACGTTCGGCATCTTCAGTGCTTGTACGGCCACAACGAAATTCAGTAAACCACTTTTTACCATTGAAATCGATGGTGCAGAGTCCCCATAGTATTTATCAAGCCTAGCCTTGGTCTCGGTAATGGTTTTTTTTCGCAAGAAATAATGCACGAAATTCACTTTTTTCCATTTTCTCCTCAAATTAGTGAGTAGTCTGATAAAAATAGCTGTCAAACACAAACTAACTGACGCAGCAAGTTTAAATTTTGACAGGAGTCAACTGACAGATGCCTGTTGACAGGAGCAGTGTTGCTGTTTCAGTAAAGAGGTCAGAAATTCAAAAAGCCACGGACTTATTGACCCGCCCTCGTATTCAAGCGAAAAGTAATACTTTGAGAACTGGAGGAAAATTTAAAAGAAAATAGGAAATTGAGAAAAAGTAATTTTTAGTTAAAGAATTTTGGGTTTTAATCCCTGGATTTCGGCTCAAAGGTTTACCAAATAAAAACAATTGAAGTCCCCATCTGGGCATATAAAAACTTGTGTTTTATTTTTTGGTTCGTTTATTTATTCTATTTTCTTCTCTCCTTAAAAAAATTAGTTTTGGACTTCACTAATTCTTATTTCGTAAAAGAATTCCTAGCGCCCACTTTAAGTACAAGTACAACCTGTACTTATACTTAACATTCTATCAATTTTCTTTTTATTTAATTTTATTAATCGTATCCGATTAATAAAATCATTTTGATTGCTGAACCCACCCCATTGCTGAGCTACTGGATGGCAGCACTCTATGTGTTGTCAGTTGTGCGAATTATTAAAAGCACCCATCGGTTGACAGTTCGTCATCGCTTTCGTTGTTTTTTTATTAATTTTCTATTTTATATTTGAATTTCGTTATCATTTAGTGAATAGGGTCTCTTTCAGACCCACCATTTTGTTATAAGTTATTATATTAATTTGACATTTCGGAGTAAACATAATACAAGACCGAGGCTACCACTTTAGAATAGTACTTTTGTTTAGGCTACCATTTTACTGATTTTTTTTTTGTTGATTAATTTTTTTTTATCGTTTATTTAAATAATTTATGTTGTTTTAAATTATTAGATTTCAAACAATTTTCGTTTTTTATTATTATTTCAATTATTTTGCAGTTAGTTTAAAGAACAAAAGTATTAGAACTGATTTGCTGTGGTTTAGGGTGATTATTAAGAGTTTTTGCAGTTTCTTTTATAACATTTTGGATTTTTTTGTGGGAATATCGGGATAGATTTTGTAGACCGATTTAGACAAAACAAATTCGTACTAACGTACTGATATATTGTGATTTTTATTGAGTTTTATTTTCATTTTATTTTTCATTTTTGTTTTTTTTTATTTATTTTTAAAATGGAAGTTAGTCAAGTAAATAGGCTGTCGCAAGCCGAAATTACATACGAAGTAGAATGGAGGGGATTAGTAGTAGGTACGGTAGAGGAACTAAGGGTTTCATTGAAACTTGAACGTAGGAGTTCTTTTGTACCTCCCGCTTATCCGTTCACCTTTGAACAGGATCTTACGGCGGTGGAGAAGAAATTAAGGGAAATAGGGAAACTTTTAGAAAATCCTCCGAAGTTGGAAACTTCGAAGTAATACTTAAAGATTATCACGAAGGTAGAGTAGGAGCATACCGGAGAATGAGACTTAGGAGAAGAGCAACCAGGCTTTCAAAAATAAAATAGTGATGGCTATGGCCGAACTAGAAGGCGATGATATGGATGGAGATGAAGTAAAAGTAGAAGATAGGAACGACGAAAAGAACAATAAAGAGAAACAGGAACAAGTACTTAAGAATAGGAGTGAGGTTGAAAAGCAGCGTTCAGCTGAACCTCTTGATAGCAGGTCGGTGGTTACTTCTGCTACATCGAGGGGCTTAGGAGTGGCAGGTAGGTAGGGTGGGTATAACCCAGGCGTAAATAAGGTTATAACAAATTGTGAAAAATTTCAAAATATAGCGAAATGGGATGTGAAGTTCACTGGTGAGCGCTGTGGTGCGTCCGTGAACGCATTCCTAGAACGAGTTGAGGAAATGCGTCAGGCTAGGGGGGTTTCAGAACCCCAACCGTTTAAGGCAGCAGTAGAGCTTTTTATAGGAAAAGCTTTAATTTGGTTTAGGGCAATTAGCATTGACTTATTATAGTAGGTCAATGGCAATTAGATTTACTGTCAATTCGTGGCCAGAACTCATCAGAGAATTCAAGCTGGAGTTCTTGCCACCGAATTACGACAATTCCTTGTTAGATGTGTTTATTCGACAATTCGTAATTAAATGACACCTTACCTCTGGTGGGGGGAAGTCAGAAAATAAAGAACGAATTGATTGGTTGCCGTTGTAAAAGCAAGTGAGTTTATTATTTAGATACTTTTTCTTTTATATACAAAATATGCTTACATTTTACTATTTAATTCTAAGTTCAATTTACAATATGATACAAGAAAAAATATAAAAATGACGTTGCATTTTTTACTGTGAGAAAGAATTTGAAATTTAATATATTTGCAAGTGTTATTGTAGCAGGCGTTATTGTGGGAAAATATTTACTGGCGGCTTGTTCTGTTGTTGTCACAACATGCTGGGCCCCTCAGATTGAAGAGACAGAGAAATCGATGTCTTCGAAGGCAGCTTTAGTGTTCTCCTGTTCCTTTGGCAGTGTTTTAGTCAATCTTTTCATTGGCGTAGGAGGTTGATTTTTTCGTTGGACTATGATGACGACAGCTATGATGAAGATTATTAGTAAAAACCCAGTAGATCCAAAAAGTGAGTACTGATGAATTCGATGTGTCCTAATTTCTTTCAAGATTATGTTTTCTTGACCTTTTTGATGTTCTATTGCTTCTTGTAGCTTAAGGTTCCAAAGAAACGTCTGATTCTGTAATCGGTTGTTGTTCTCTTTTCAAGTTTAACAAAGTTAACTGGTCAGAGATGTTGAATGATGGCAAAAAAGAAGATTTCAATCTGTTCTGGTCATGGATCATGCAGTTTGCTGGCAGTTTTAATACCCCACTGGATCTTAGAGTAATTGGTACTGAATTGAAATCACAATTTATGTTGACTGTAGTTGGATTTGGAACACTAAAAATCCAAGCGTTCTGTTGATGCATTTCAATCCAGTAGGACCTTGCTGGGATGTCTTTTAGCAGGCACGAGTCCATTAATTGGTTGTCACGCTGAATGATGTTGATTTCACATGAGCTGGCTGAAGCTCCAGCTGTGTATAGTGGGTGTTGGAGAGTACACCAGTAATTCTCAAATGGCCTTTCCTTGCACCGTGAAAATTCGTCTTTGTTGATGGGGTAATAGTGGTTTACTTGAAGGTTCACGAGTAAATACTCTTATGATGGAATGATGCATGTAAACTGTCCATTGTTTGAGGCTGGAACTGGTAACACCTTATAAAGTTTAAATTCTTCGTTATACAGCAAAGGAAGAGTAATTTCGATTACGATGTTGCTGCCGGTAACTCTTGCCTTTGGACTTAAGGTTTTATACAGCTGTAGTATAGACTCATGATGCCTCTCTCCAGGTATCATCAACGATCGTGGAATGTTTTCATGAATTTTCGTTAGTTCATCCTTAAATTGTTGCACAGTAAGGATAAGTGGATGTTTTCTTCCATTGTGTGTCGAAAGCACTATATCGAGTAGAATATTCTGAGTTGACTTATAGTTTAACATTATAAGTATTGCATTAAGAGCATTTGAGGAAAACAACCTTATATTTTCGTATATAATTGTTTCGTTTCTAAGTTGGTACTATTGTACTTAATAATTGGATCTGCTTCTTATTTTCCAATTGCTCTCTTTTAAAAATGTTGACAGTAGAATCGACTATGGTTGTTTGATTTTTTATAAGCTGTATTAAGAGCTTCTCATTCTGTTGAACGTCTTCAATTGTTTCTTCATACTTCTCAGCGAACCTTTTGTCTAGTATTCCGAACAACTCATTAGCAATCGTTCCGATGAAATCAAAGGGTGATCGTCTTTGTCTTCGCATTGAATCGTCATTTGCATGTAGGAGGATTTCGTTGTTGAGCTCAATTTGTTGAAGCTGGTGTTGGAATTGTCTCAATGTTTCTTCACACATAGCTGACTTCACTGCTGGAACATTTATTGAGGTGCAGATTGTCTCCATTTGTTTGATTAGTTTCTTATAATTGTCGTATTCTCGCCAATAGTTTGTCATGTTGAAAAACACAATCGTCTTCCAGGAACTAGAAACTAGATTTGCTTGTCCAACATCTTCGAAGTATATACCTGGCTGGCTGTGGAAAGGTATAATTTCGACTTCATGTTGATGAGGTGTTGGCAAGGAAGAAGTCAAGTAGTCCAAATAGTATGAAAAGCCAAAAGAGCGGTGGAACTCTATTTGTCAATGTATTGACTTGTCGCTCTGGTATTGGTTTTTCTGGCTGTTCTGTTTCTATAGGTAGACGACACAATTTTGTGATGGGTCGCTTTATATGTTTATTGTTACTGAACACTGTTGCAGCTCGAACACCGTTGTCGTTGCCGGGATGTACTTCTGATATTTTTCCCATCTTCCAGGTTGTTGGTGGTAGCCGGTCTTCTATGACAAGAACAATGTCCCCAACTTTAATGTTGTCTTCTTTTTGTTTCCATTTGGAAAGTTTTTGGAGTTGAGATAAGTACTCAGATGACCAGATCTTCCAAAAATCTTGAGTCATTTTTTGGATAAACTGCCATCGAGATCGGAATGTTTTTCTCTCTTCCATAATTGGTTCGGGTACTGCATTGAGAGAGCTTCCTATCAAGAAGTGTCCAGGTGTTAGAATCGTGGTGTCATCAACATCGTTTTCAATTGCAGTAAGTGGTCGAGAGTTTAAACAAGCTTCTATTTGTGTCAGTAAGGTTGAAAGTTCTTCAAATGTTAGCATAGTTTCACCAATTATCCGCTTTAGGTGATATTTTGTTGATTTAACGCTTGATTCCCACAGTCCTCCAAAGTGAGGTGATGCGGGGGGTATGAAGTGCCATTCGATTTCATCTTTCACTAGTTTTGCTGATGCATCTTCCTCACAACGCTTTATAGTTGCTTGCATATGCAGTTGAATTTCTTTGTTGGCTCCAACGAATGTAGTTCCATTGTCACTGTAGAAATGTGAGCATATTCCTCTTCTTGAGATAAATCGTTTCAATGCTGCTATGAATGCTGCTGAGCTCAAGTCGCTCACAAGTTCAATATGGACTGCTTTGGTAGCAAAGCAAACGAATATGGCGATATAGCCTTTAGTTGATCGGTTTCCTCGTCCCTTGGAAATTAGTACTTGGATTGGTCCAGCATAATCAACACCTGTGTGTGTAAAAGGTCTTGATGGTGTTATTCTAGCTGCTGGAAGCAGTCCCATTTGTTGAGTACTTGGTTGTGCAGTAAAACGGTAGCATGTGATACACTTATTTATGACCTGTCGAACACATCTTTTTGCTTGTATGACCCAATAACGTTGCCTCAGTTTTGCAAGTGTAAGTCGAATACCACCATGCAGGGTCCGTTTGTGGGCGTCTTCAACCAACAATTTTGTGAACCATTCTTGGTGAGGCAGGATGATGGGATGTTTTTCGGTACTATTAAGATTCGCATTTTGTAGTCGGCCACCCACGACAAGAATATTGTCGTCATTCAGAAATGGGTTCAAGGAAAGTACCTTACTTCTTTTGTTGATCTTCCTTCCACCTCGTAGACACTGTAGTTCTTCTGTATATTCTTTTTCTTGAATGTAACGTATGATTCCTTTGCTGGCATCATTCAACTCTTTTATAGTTAGTTTTCCAGTTTCTATTGGGTTTTTTAATTTATGGCTTCTGCAGTTGGTTCTGAATCGTCTACAATAAGCAGCTACTCTTATTAATGGCATGTAATAAGAGAATCTTCTGGTTAAGTCACTTAATATTTCTGCGTCAACTGTCAAAACCTTTCTAATTTCGGGAATATTGATCTCTGCAATCGGATGTTGTTCTTGTGACAGCCAGCGTTCTGAATCAAATTGCAGCCAACTAGGTCCATTCCACCATAATTGATTTCGTGTCATCTCTTCGGGTAAACAACCTCTTGAACCATAGTCAGCAGGATTGTCTGATGACTTAACATGTCTCCAGCTGGATATATTAGTTGCTTCCTGAATTTCTGACACTCGGTTGGCTACGAATGTCTTCCAGGTAGATGGACATTTTTTGATCCAGGCCAATGTTATTGTAGAATCTGTCCAGGCAAATATTTTATCTATCTGTGACCTAAAAGTCTTCAATATTTCCGCCAACAGCTTTGACAGCAGATGAGCTCCGCATAGTTCCAATTTTGGAAGAGGGAGTTTTTTCGTTATTGGTGCCACTTTTGTTTTTGCAGCTAAAATTGTGGTAGCAAAGAAACCAGTTGGTAGAGCTACTCTGGCATACACTACCGCTGCACATGCAGCTTCAGAAGCATCGCAAAAACCAAGAAGCTCAATTTTTTGGTATTTGGTGGTCTCTATCCACCGTGGATTTTTGATTTCTTCAACTGCTACAAAATTTATTTTCAATTTGTTTCTCAAGATGAGGTGGAAGTGGGACATCCCACTTGAGTTCAGCTTGCCAGATACGCTGCATCAAGATTTTTGCGCTTACAGTTACTGGAGCCCACCATCCAAGGGGATCAAATAGTTTGGCTATTTCAGATAATGTCTTTCGTTTTGTGAGCTGGGAGATACTGCTGTCTAAGTTCACCTTGAATTGAAATGTGTCACTTAATGGATTCCAGTGGACTCCCAGGGTTTTTATTGTTTCATCCTTCATAACGTCTCTTGTCTGTTGGCTTCGCATCTCGATTGGTATGTGCTGAAGTAATCTCTTGTTGTTAGCAGCACATTTACGCAGATGAAACCCTGCTCCACTTAACAGTTCATTTAGTTCTGACTGAGCGTGTCTGCACTGTGCAATTGTGTCCCCTCCGGACATTACGTCATCGACATAAAAGTCGTGTCGGACTATTTCTGAGGCAACTGGATACCTTGGTTGTTCGTCTTCGGCTAGCTGTTGCAAAGTCTTAATGGCCAGATATGGTGTTGATGCTGTACCATAAGTGACTGTGGTAAGCTTGTATTCCTTAATTGGTTTGTCGTTAGAACTACGCCATATAATTCTCTGGTAGTTTTGATGGTCTTCGTGCAGTTCAATTTGGCGGTACATTTTCTTAATGTCAGATGTAAAAACGTATCGATATTTCCTCCAGCGCATCAGAATTCTTGTAATATCGTCTTGCAGCTTGGGGCCTACCAACATCAGCTGGTTAAGACTTACCCCTGTGGTTGATTTTGCAGACCCATCAAATACAACTCTTAGTTTGGTTGTTGTACTTGTGGGTTTAATAACGGCATGATGAGGCAAGTAGAAAATATTGGGCTTTGTGAGGTCGTTATCACGCACTTCTTTCATATGTCCAAGCTCAAAAAACTCATTTATTGTTTGTGTGTATTCCAGCCTTAGAGTTGGGTTCTTATTTAATTGTGTCTCAATTACAGAAATCTCGCTATTGCTCTATTTTTGGATTCTCCTAATTGAACATTTTGCATTAACTCTTGATTAAATGGTATTTTGACGACATATTTCCCATTTGCTTTTCGATAGGTTGTTTCTCTGAAGAATTGTTCGCACTGTTTGTCTTCTTGCTTTTGGAACAGAGGTTGAGCTACTTCTTCTAACTCCCAAAACTTTTCTAATTGCTGATCAAGTGAAGTCAGTGCCACCAGCCCGGTGACTTTGTAATTTTCAGATATCAGCCAGCCCAGCTGTGATTTCTGAGCTATTAGTGAATTTTCGGCATCTCGTTCAATTCCATCAAGAATTATGTCACCATATGCATCAGCACCGATTATCATGTCAATCGGCCCAGGAACATTGAAAGTAGGATCAGCAAGTTCTAGCTGATCTAAATTTCTAATTTTGAGGTTATTTGTAGTTCTGGATGGTAATTGTCTAGTAAGTTTAGGAAGCACCAGCGCTTCTAATTGAAGATTGAATTTTGAAGGAAAGTGTGGCTTTATGGTGACATCTACCTTGTTTCTAGCAGTTCCTGCATGTGCTAGTCCACTAACTTCAACACAAACATTTTGCCTTTTAAGTTTAAGTGTTTGTGCGATAGATTCAGTGATTAATGATGCTTGTGAGCCTGGGTCAATGAGTGCTCGTACTGTTATACTCCGGCCATCTTTATTGCTTAACTTCAATATTGCTGTTGCAATCAAGACGTTTTGATTTTGCTCACTGTGATTTACTTGTTTTGATGTTTTTGGTGAGTCTTTTTGAGCTGAATCTGTATGCTTGTTTTGTGGACATCTTTCAGCCCATTCCATATGTAGATACGAATGATGTTTCTTGTGGCAATGACGGCAGCTTCTTCTGCTGAAGCATTGGGATTGTTTGTCATGTCGTAAGCAATTCAAGCAAAGCTTAACTTGTTTGCATAGTTGCCATCTTTCTTTTGCTGTGGAGTTCAGGAACTTTTGGCATGAATAGATCACATGTTCTCCCTTGTAAATGGGGCATTGGTGATTTTTTGTATTGATATGGAAATTGCGAAATGCATGCTTTGGTTCATCAATCGATTTTTGTTGTTGTCTTTTTGAGGGAGCAAGAACATCTAGTGCTTGATAGCGCCTTTCCAGAAAATCGAGAAGCATCTTCAGAGCTGGCATTTTGTTTGGTTCTGTCAGCCCTTGCTCATCAAATAGGTTTCTGCTTTCAGTGTCAAGCGCCTTCGTTGTTATATGCACAATCATTGGATCCCAAGATTTGGTGTCGAAACCCATGTTCTTTAGTGCTGCTAGGCCTTCTTTGATGGCGTCATAAATGTTTTTGATGGATTTAGCTGATGGAATACTACCTGGCTGCCCGGCTTTTAGCATCTTTTCTATATGGATGGAAACAATTTTTCTCTCATTGTTGTATCTGCCTTTTAGAATCTCACAGGCACTGCTGTAATTCTCACTTGAAAATGTAAGGTGTTTGATTAAATGGAGCGGCTCTCCCTCTAAATGAGTCTTCAGATATTCCATCTTTTCAGTTGTGGTAAGGCTGGCTTTGTTGTGGATTATTGTGGAGAATAGATCATAGAATGGTTGCCATTCTAAGAAATCTCCTTTGAATGTAGGAATGTTAAGTCTCGGTAGCATCGACTCGTTTTTTCTATCTGTTGGCTTGTTGTTGTTGATACTTGGCAGCTTTGATGTCATTAGATGAAGGAACCTATTGACATCTTGCCTTATGTCTTTGTACTCGTTTTTGGTTACATATGACACCTTTAGTTCTTCTTCTGTTGCATTGGACATAAACTCCTCATGAAGATCTGTTATGGTCCTAAGTTGTTCCAGCAACATTTTTTGTTGGTACTCGTAAACTTCTCTGGAGTAGTTTTGAAACGTCTCTTCAAATTCCTCTAGGTTGTCTACGATGGCAATAATTTTCAGCTTCAACCTCTGAAGTTGCACCGTGTTTGTACTCTCGGTTGGCATTATGGCACCCTCATTGAGTTTTTGAAAATCTGCATCAGCTGGAACAATGTTTTCTAGTTTTTTCCTAAACTCTTCTTTATATTTCTGGGTTTTTCTTGACGCACTGTCCTTCCCAAAGTTTCGATAGAGTGTTTCAATTTCCTCTGCTAATGCTTTCTGCCTGGCTACGATTATAAATACTTCAGTTTCGTCCATCATGATTGTTTATTTTTTTGTAGATTTAGTTGGATTTCGTTAACTTTGAATATATGTTGGTTTTAGGAATAGTAAATTTTTCGTAGATTTATAGTAGTGTTATATTTTATTTTCACTTTTCTTTGTCTTATTTATCAGTGTTAGAGCCCTGATAACGCTTTTTCACTAAATATTTTTCGTTATAAACCAATGTTTACAGCCTTGGTTACGCTTTGGTAATTTTTATTTCGATTTAAATATTTTTTTTTGTTAATTACACCAATGTCAGAAGCCTTGGTTACACTGGTAGGGGGAAGTCAGAAAATAAAGAACGAATTGATTGGTTGCCGTTGTAAAAGCAAGTGAGTTTATTATTTAGATACTTTTTCTTTTATATACAAAATATGCTTACATTTTACTATTTAATTCTAAGTTCAATTTACAATATGATACAAGAAAAAATATAAAAATGACGTTGCATTTTTTACTGTGAGAAAGAATTTGAAATTTAATATATTTGCAAGTGTTATTGTAGCAGGCGTTATTGTGGGAAAATATTTACTGGCGGCTTGTTCTGTTGTTGTCACAACAGATGAGATAAGGCGTCGTACACAAGGCAAAGATGAATCCATCGGAGTCTATGTGGCGACTATGCAGAACTTGTTTGGTAGGCTAACTGATCCAATTTCGGAAGGTAGGAAGTTGTCAGTAATTCAAAGGAACTTGACACCTTTCTATCAAACTTAGGTAGGAACCAAGAAGCAGTTAGGGCAAATGTGGAATCGTATATTCCACCACCTGTGTTAGGGATAAAAGGAATCTGCTAGAACCGGATCTAGCTTATGTAGCTTTTGAAACTCCAATAGCTGAGAACAACGGAACTAATAGTCAGGCCAAATCATCGACTCATCCAAGATCTTCGGTTAGGTGTTACAATTGCAATGGATCAGGCCATTTTGCAAATAGGTGTTCCGCTCCTAGGCGTTGTTTTGGTTGTGGGGATGTAGGTGTCAATAGACAAAATTGCCGTCGCTGTTCGGGATGTCCGAAGACACTGAGTAGGTTACCTGCTTGTAACCAGTTGGTGAATCAGATTTATTAGGTTTTACTTTGGAGGTAAACGGTAGTGATAAGAGACCATTTTGGTCACTATCGGGTACTGTCCCGGATCTTAGATCACGTATGTGGAACTTTTCAGAAAAGGATAGTGAGGTCTCGATTTGTTCTATTACAGAACGATCGGAGTTAAGTGTTAGGAAAATTAAAATATTAGAAGCTTTGATTTAAGAATCGTTTAGGAAAATGCCTGAAGGCTTAGGGTGCACAACTATGGTTGAACACAAGATTAGGACGTCCGGGGAACCGATTAAGCAACGATATTATTCGGTTTCTCAAGCAATGCAGGAACATATAGATAGGGAATTAAACGAAATGTTAGAAGCAGGAGTTATTGAGAGATCGACAAGTGCGTAGTCATCTCCAATACTATTAGTTAAAAAGAAAGATGGCTCCTATAGGTTCTGTGTGGACTATAGGAAGCTAAATAAAAATACAGATAGGGATGCGTATCCACTGCCATATATTAATTCAATTTTAGACAAGCTTCGGGGTGCGAGGTTCTTGTCTTCGTTAGACATCAGCGTATTGGCAGATTCCTATAGAGGAGGAATCTAAGCCTTACACTACTTTTACGGCTCCTGGGAGAGGTCTTTTTCAATTTAGAAGAATGCCTTTCGGACTTCACAACTCGGCTGCGACTTGGCAGAGGTTTATCGACACAGTTTTGGGTGCCGACCTCGAGCCATTCGTATTCGTCTATTTAGACGACATCATTATCATTACAGACAATTTCGACAAACATCTAGAAATTCTGAATGAGGTGATGAAAAGGCTGAGTGAAGCAGGATTGAAAGTTAGTAGGGAAAAATGCAACTTTTGCATGCCATCGTTGAAGTTTTTAGGGTATATAGTGGATCGAAATGGTTTACATGTAGATCCAGAGAAAATGGAAAGCATGGTTAGGATCCAGCACCGAGGAATGTGAAAGAGATTAGGAGTTTTATATGGACAGTTTCATGGTACCGACGTTTTGTACCAAACTTTGCTGAATTGCTTAGGCCGTTATCGGATTTATTAAAAAAAGAATAAAAGGTTCATCTGGACTTAAGAATGTAGGATAGTTTAAGGAAGGCAAAAGAGTGTTTGGTGACAGCACCAATACTTACTTGCCCAGACTTTAAACGACCTTTTGTCGTGCAAACAGACGCGTCAGATTTCGGTATCGGTGCAGTTCTATCACAGAACTTTGATGAGGTAGAGAAGGTTGTCTGTTTCCCTAGTAGGTCTTTAAATAGAAATGAGAGGAATTACTCCACTACTGAGAAAGAATGCTTAGCTGTAATTTGGGCTATTGAGAAGTTGCGGCCATATATTGAAGGTGTGCGGTTTACGGTTGTGACAGACCATTATTCCCTTGTATGGTTAAGTAATCTTAAGGATCCGCAGGGTAGGTTAGCACGTTGGGCTATTAGGCTTCAACAATTTGATTTCGAGATCATTTATCGCAAGGGCAAGGAGCATGTAGTCCCAGATATGCTCTCCCGGGGAGTGACACAGTTGGATGGTATCTCAGACAAGGATTTAGACCCTTGGGTGAAGAAAATGATTTCAGATGTGAATTCAAATCCGCTTAGGTATCCAGCCTGGAGAGTTGAACAAGGTTTGTTGTTCAAACTGATGAAGTCTAATCAAATGGAAGGACACGAAAACAATCAAGAACGGAAGAGAGTGTTAGGGAAAAATGAAAGGTTAGGGATTCTGCAAGAATACCATGATGGCCCATTAGCAGGACACACGGGCGTTAGGAAAACTTTTGCCAGAATTGGGGCAAAGTTTTACTGGCCGAAAATGGGGGCCGATATTACAAAATATGTTAGGAGTTGTAAAGTTTGCCAACAAGTGAAACCGGTGAATGATAAACCATTTGGGTTAATGATTGAGAGAGTAGGAATCAAGGCACCGTGGGAAATAGTTGGTATAATTGGTATTGATTTGGTAGGTCCGCTTCCTAAGTCGAGTAGGTGTTTTATCTACATTTTGACGATAGTGGATTACTTTACAAGGTTTTCACTACTGTTTGCGTTGAGGTCGGCCACTGCTAAGGCAATTGTTAGGGAATTAGAGGCCAACGTTTTACTTTTATTTGGCATCCCAAAGGTGATCGTCTGTGACAACGGTCCCCAGTTTCGATCCAAGGAACTGAAAGCGCTTTGCCAGGCGTACGGGTCACAATTAAAATTCACAGCCCACTATCATCCGCAGGCGAATCCTGCGGAAAGAATAAATCAGATTTTGAAGACGACGTTGAGGACTTACGTCGCTGAAAACCACAGAGTGTGGGATTCACAATTGAGCAAGGAGGCGTGCGCTATTCGCACGTCGCAACATGAGGTTTTAGGAGTTTCGCCTTACTATGTGAACTTCGGAAGAGACATGAAGACTTCAGGTCGAGAAGCACCATCTGTAGGTGATAGTTCAGGAAGCCTTCAGGATCAGAATGAGATCGCTGAACGTTTCAAGGAACTTAGGACAGATATAGGGAACAAGCCGCATCAAAAAGATCTGCTCAAGCTTACAACCTTCGACGACGTGATGTTCAATATCAGCCAGGCGATATTTTATGTCGTAGAAACTTTTCGTTGTCGGATGTCACGAATTATTATGCTGCCAAATTAGCTCCGAAGTTTGTCGGTCGGTTTGAAATTAAGAAGCGTATGTTACCTTGGACATATGTCTTACAAGATAGTAGTAGTAAAGAACGCGGAACTTGGCATGTTAAAGATTTAAAACCGTATACCCATGCATCCGAGGATTAAAGTAAAATAGTTTGTATTTTTTTCTTTTGTAGTTTGGTTTTTGATAACAATTAATGATGTTCATTTTTAATGTTTGTTTTGAGTTTTTATTTTGATGGAAAATCCTTTCTTTCTTTTTTCATTTCCTTGGCATATCTTTAGAAAATGTGTTACAGAAATGTAAGCACATTTCCTAGGAGGTAAGGGTGGGATTTGTTGCGGTAAAATTTACCACAACAAGTTGCACCTTCCTATTCTTTATCATTAACCATTTTTAGCCTTTCCTTTTTCCGTTGCGGCTCCAAAATACTTGTAGAGTCAGTAGATACTCGTACCTGGCGTCCATCAGCCAGAGACCTACTCTTGAAGTATTTTGCAAAAGTAACAAAAACAGGCTTCGATCGATTTGCGATTTGAGTGGAACAGTTGGTTCCAAAATTCACAAACTTAAATTACCAAGAAGACGGGCGGTCTCTTGTCGATGTACCAGCAGATGAGCTGAAGAAGTAAGCGAGTCAGGCGGACTCTTACTTTTATCTTAGCAGATCAACAATATTATCTATTTAACGTAATTTAGCTTAATGGACAGCACTGAATCGTTCTAGTTAGTTGTGTTAACGTATCGCCTGTGTATTTAAATATTATTTTTACAAGTATTTCCTAATTTTTATTAGTGTAATTGACTTATTTCACTGCATAAGGGAAGTGAACGAGAAAGCAAACACAACAGCAACAGCAGCAGCAGCAACAAAAACCACACGAGCAGAGTCAGCAGCAGCCACAGCCGCCCCAAAATAAAAAAGAAAAAGTGCCACCAATTAACACTTACAAAATGGAATTACAGGAAAATATTGACCTATGTAAGTCGGCCATAGGCCAAAACTTTTTTATTAAACGTTTAAATAAAGATAGACATGCTATCCACTGCTCAACAGTGGCGCAGCATAAAATTATAAAAGAATTGTTAAAGAAATCCACGACTGAGTTCTTCAGTTTTACCCCCAAAGTGGATAAATATCAGACGGTCCTCTTGAAGGGCATAGATTCCTGCACGGAACCACAGGTGCTCTTAAATGAGCTCCGTCAAAAAGCGAGCGACGATCTCGACTTTATCGGGGTCAAGCTGTTCGCTACAGTCAGAGCCAGACGGGAGAAGCGGTCTTTGCCGTTCTTCTTAGTTCAGCTATCGCCCAGCAGCAAACTGGATAGGTTGAGGAGTATCTCCGTCCTCAACTACCAGGTTGTTACTTGGGATAAACTAAAGAGACGTGGCGACATGCTTCAATGCATGCGCTGCCAAAGGTTTGGCCACGCTGCAGCAAACTGCGAAATGCAGTCACGCTGCGTTAAGTGTGGTGAGGACCACAACAAGGGGGAGTGTAAACTCGGTGAAGAACGGGTCCAAGACATGACCCAGCTTAAGTGTGCACTTTGCGGAAAAGAGGGGCACCCTGCTAATTATCGGGGTTGCTCAGCTTTTCAGCAAATAAGAAACAACAAAGCGGCTAAGCAGACAGCGGTAGAGATACGCCCATCAACGCGTGCTCCTACAGCAACGCCCGTTGATCCCCAAATTTCCTACGCCCAAATGGCGGCAGGAAGGGGAAAAACGGTACAGCCTGCAGCTAAGGCAGCCCAACCGGCCCTAGTGCCAAAGGCGCCGGACGCTCAGGCCGAAATAAGAAGCATGTTGCTGGCAATTCAAGGCCAGTTAACAGGACTTCACAACCAGATAAAGGAGCAGGCGACTAGGGTAGATTATCTCTACTCTGTTTTGCCTAGCTTAACGCAAATTATAGGTTAAAGGCGCGCTGTCGGAGAGGCCTCTTAGGATCCTTGCTGTGAATGTAAATTCACTGATTAGGACCGAACGTAGAGCTAATCTTTTCCAATTGTTGAAAGACCAAAGTCCAGATGTGTTTATGGCCAGCGAAACTAAGCTTAACCAGAAACATAAGTTGACTAACAACAATTACAATATCGTTAGAAGAGATCGACCCAACTCCACTCAAGGGGGGGGGGCGTCGCAATCTTCATACGAAAAGGCATTAATCATAAAGTTATATATAATAGTGATCTGCGCAGATTTCGGCTGTTAGAGGCGTGCATCGTATGCATTCCTCTCCAGCAGGGGAAGCGAATGTATGTGATTGCGGCTTATGCACCGGAATCACCTCAGCCAACTGATTTTATGACAGAGCTTGAAAAACTTTTCGAATGTCTACGCTTGAGCTTGGAAGAAAATTACTTTCTCATGGCCGGTGATTTGAATGCCAAACACCAAGATTGGGGAAATCAAATTAAAAATCAAAGAGGTATTCATCTTTTCAATTGGATGAGTCGATACAACACTGAGTATGGTGTCGACCTGTTGGCTACGGATCGGCCATCGTTTCCAAGAAGCGGTGCCTATCTGGATCTATTGCTAATAGACGTAAGACTGACAATTACTGACACTGTGGGTCAAAGACCAAGAAACTGCTTACGAACGATCGAGTACGACAGTGATCACTGCGGACTCGCCGCCGTAATACAGCTTCCGAACGAGCTCGTGGAGTTGGATGAGTATGTACCTGTGCATACTTACAGTTACAGTAAGGTGCGCTGGCCACGCTTTACCAACGCCTTATCGAGCGAAATCAGATCGAACAACATATCCCCACCAAATGACAGGAATTTGACAAATAACGAAATAGACCAATACCTAGAACAAATGGATGAGACAATCAAACGAACAATGAACACAACAATACCGAAATACAAGCAACGGGACGCAACCGACATGTATCGAAACGCAACCATTGACGCACTACACAGACAAAAAAGTGGACTGCTGACAAGACTAAAACTTTTGTACCGACGGTTTACTGACCCTCACCATCTGGAGATTAGGACACTGAAATCGTCGATCAAAAACATCAACCAACTAATTAAAGAGAACTATCGGTTGTCAATTAATTTGTATTGGGACAACAAAATTCGGGCCGTTAATGCTAGCGACCCGAGCATGTTTCCGCAAATTAACAAGATATTTAGAAGGAATGATCAGAACGATCTTCCGTGTCTCAAGCTTCAAAGAACGATAGACAACAGAGACGTACTTCTGACAGCAGGAATTAATCCAGAGGACGCCGTCTTGGACGATGACCTCTTTATTGTCGAAGATCCGCAGGAGAAAGTGGAGGCTGTGGGGGCTGCTTTCCAGCAAGTGTACAAGGTGAATGCGTGCATTCGCCCGAATCACGACCTGGAAAACAGAGCCTTGCTCCATCACTTCTACCTTCGGAATGACATCACGCAATGGCGATCAGAGAACCTTGGTTTCACCGGGTTCAATGAAGATCATTTGGCAAACGCCATAATCGCCGAGCGAAATGGGCCCAGTTCCCTGTTAATTACGAAGGTGGAGCTCCAGCTCATCTTCGATTCATTAAAGAAAGAGAAGTCAGCAGGAGTCGATGGCATATCCAACGTTGTACTTCGACATTTACCTCAAGAAGCAGTAGACATTTATACCACTCTGTTTAACAACGCTCTGAATAATGCATATTATCCAGTGCGGTGGAAGACAGCTGTGGTGCATCCTCTCCCGAAAAAGGGAAAGGACAACTCCAATCCGGCGAATCTCCGGTCGATAAGTCTTCTTCCGAGTATCAGCAAGGTATTCGAAAAAGTTATCAATAGATCTCTGTCTAAGTGGGCAGAGGACAATAATATCATACCGGACAATCAGTTCGGTTTTAAGGCGGGACATGACACTATTCATGCCGCGTCGAAACTCGTTTCTGATGTCCAATGGAACAAATCTAAGAAGCAGTGTACGGGTGCCTGTCTGGTTGATTTGGAGAAGGCCTTCGACACCGTATGGTTAGAGGGTCTTTATCTAAAGCTGACCAGACTTGGCATTAGTAAACCACTATTATATATGCTTTATGATATGCTAAATAGCAGAAAGTTTGTTGTCAAAAGTGGCAATGTAACTTCTGCCACAACCTTTAATATTAAAAATGGTCTTCAGCAGGGAGCGGTCAACTCGCCGATTCTATTCAGCATTTACACCAGCGATCTGATAAGTAGTCTAACTGAGGCAATTGCGTATGTCAACGATCTAATTGCGTACAGAACAGCTCCAAAAGTCGAGGTCATCAGGATTCTTTTGCAGCGTGACTTCGAGAAGATTCAGCGATATTGCGATGACTGGAAGTTGAAAATCAACTTCCAGAAATCAGAAACTATCTTGTTTAGGACTCCGTTGCGTGGAGCCACAAGGGATACGAGAAAGAACTGGCGCAAGCTGGTGATCGTAGGGCCAAATGGACATCCACTGGCGAGTAAAAGTGTAGTTAAGTAGTTGGTATCTGGATGGATCAGTATTTGTATTTCGACAGACATATAAATGCTGCTCTTGCCAGGGCTAGGGGAGCTTTTGCCCTGACGAAACGGTTGTTTTATAGCAGCCGGCTTGACAGCAGGGTGAAGGTGATTTGCTACATGGCCCTTCTCCGGCCGATGATTGCCTATGGATGCCCGGTTTGGTTCAACGTTGCCCCATCTCAAATGGAAAAGATTCGGGTGTTTGAGAGGCAGTGTCTTCGACGCTGCCTTGGATTGCACAGAACACCAGAGTCGGAGTACAAACATTACTATTCCAACCTGGCTCTATACAACGGGGCCAACATAAACAGGATGGATAATTTCTTGCTGAAGCTTATTCGAGGTCACATTGCAAGGGCGATGTCCTCGTCTAACAGCTTAATTTTCGGGGCTTACTACCCCAACAACGAATACTACGAGAGTGTGCGTCTAAGCGGCTTTATTCCACCCGATGCAGTCCTCCACCTAGACAGTCGAGGGCTGATCAAGGATAGAGCGGCGGTTCCGCTAATCTACCACGTCGGCCGTAGAACTGTAGATCGGCGGCTCCTTTACAGTCGGGACGTCCTCGCACAAGACGGAGCTGAGCACCTTCGGTTCAGTAGGACTGTGTCCGAACGGGACCAAAGAGATAGGGTAAAGCAGGAGAACCAGTTCTGGTGGTTGAAAAACGAAGATGAAGCTTCTTCAGACATTTAATAGTTGACCTTGCTATTTTCTCTTGTATGGCCGACTTACATAGGTTTAGGTAGTTAGTTTTAAGTAGGGACAGTCAGGGTGGCACAAAAAAAAAAAAAAAAAATATATAAAACATACAAAAACACAAAAAAAAAATTATAAAATCAACAAAAATACAAACAAATTATAAAAACCAAAATAAAACCGACCTGGATTTAGTATTAAGATAGTTCTTAGGCCGAAAGGCATTAGCATTAAGTTATTCTAGTTTAACTTAGAGCGCCCGACTGGGGCCAGTTAGTTTTAAGATATTGATAAGTAGGCTAGTTTTTTATGAATTTTTGTCTAGCTTTAAGATAGTTCTAAGATAATTGAAAAATAAAAATTAATTTACAAAAAAAAAAAAAAGGACACGGCAGTCAGATCTTCGTTGTATAGGTTCGAATCCTGGTAAAATACAATTTTTTTTTTTTTTAATTCTTTTTTTTATTATTTTATTATTATCATTTTTTGTTATCTTATTTAATTAATCTTTTTTTTTTTTAATTTTAAACTCTTAAATTTAATTTTCAAAATGATTTGCTCTTCAAAAAGTTATATAGATAGCTCTAATTCCTCCCCACTGTTTGCTTGTTATTTTGGGCCTTGTGGGAATCTTTACCACGCCAAATGCATCGGTTCAACTAATGCGTTTATTGAGAAAGTAACTAATTCTAAATATGCGTATTGGTATTGCACCGACTGCCGCAAACTTTCTTTGTCTCAACTTGCGTTTAAAATGGCCAATTTTAAAGTGGACATCATGAAGCTTTCTAAAGGCTTCGAAGAACTGCTTTGTAATTTTAAAGACGCAGTCTCAGGTTTTAATTCGCTAACGCTTCCAAATGATCCGGTAGATGTCGGTACATCTACTGACGACCTACTACTGGACCCTCTTCCTCTTTTGATCTCGCCATCCAGAGAGGACTTGCATGCGCAGTCCAGCTCAACTGAACGTTCTGTTAACATATCAGTTGCCAAAAAGAACAACAAAAGAGGACGAGATAAAACAGTAGTTGTAAAAAACTCCAGTCCACCCCCTAAAAGAACTAATCTTATTGCTAGTCCCCATATTGCTTTAGAATTAGCTCCCCCAGTTGAGGTTATGGATCAAAGTTCAGGGATGGTTCCAGACGCAATCCCCATCCCAGATGTGGATTGTGCTACCACTTCCAATGTAATTAACGATCCTAGGCCAATCAAAGCTGTTTCTAAACCGAGGACTATTTTTATTTACCGCCTTGAACCACATATCGTTGCGGATGACATTGTTTTCCACTTATTGGCTAATAATTGCAACCCAACGAACAATTCTATCAAGTGTGCAAAAATTAGCAATGCAAATAGTTTCGTTTCATCTTTCAAAATAGTAACGCCTTTCCTTTTACTTTGAACCTATTTGCAATATTAATAACTGGCCCCCTGAAGCTCTTGTTAAGGAATTTTCTATTAAGAAAAATAGATTCACACGTAGTTTGCCCAAAAATATATCTTCAAAAAACTAAGCAGAATTACCCTCTTTTACCAAAATGTAAGAGGGCTACGCAGCAAAACTGCTGATATTTATATGAACTCCCAAGCATTTTCATATATATATATATATATATATATATATATATATATATATAAATTTTAGTGTTGAATTGAATAAAACACTTTTTAAAAAGGAATTTAGAGACGGAGCTCTAGATTCCTGAGGTTATCTTTATTGAGAGGTTTCTTAAAGTCTAACCAGAATGTCGCAGACAACTGGTATTTATGATCTTATTTTGTAAAGACATACATGGTTCATTTCATATATGACTTGTGTATTGAATTATTGCTTTTGAACGGATATGCATTCGTAGGCAAAAGTGTTTAGCTTTTTTGTTTGGGTTATAATGTGTTATTTGTTTATATTGAAGTTATCTTTGCATTCGTACGCAAAAGTGTTTAGGTTTTTTGTTTGGGTTATAATGTATTCTTTGTTTATATTGAAGTTATCTTAGAAAATGCTGGCATCATAATTCTTTGTTATAACACCTCCCTCTTTCGAGTGTTCTAACGGTTGGAAAGCGACCGTTGGAAGGCTTATATTTGTGACAGTTTTTTTATTCTTTAATTTCATTTTTAAATACATGATTGCAAAAAGTATTATTGATATTATTATTACGATAGTTATTGCATTATATGTTACATGTTTTGTATGTATTTTTGATTCTAATATTTCAATATTATTTATAGGTTGGAAATGTAATTCCTTAAAGTAATTGTCTGAAAAGTTATAGTTTATTAATGGTATTATTTTATAGTTATTTTGATATAGTTTTCTATTGTATGTTACATTTTTTATCTTTATTTTACAATTTTTGAATTCTAAAATATAGTTTCCTTGTAAAGTATAATCTAAGTTATTACAATCTTGTTCTAACTTTTCATTCTTTATGTTTTTTATTATTAAATATTTTTCTTTATTGATTATAATATTTTCCTCTTTGTAGTCTTTAATATTACAGTCTAGTTTAGAATTATTTTTAAATATGTTTTCAATACAATTGTCTTCAATTTTTATTAGATTTTTTATTTCTTTGTTTATATAATACATAGTTTTATTAAGTTCTATAAATTCGTTGTTAGGTATTGTTATTATTTTATTTTTTACCGGGAGGGTATGTATGGATATTTTGTTATATAAGCTTTCATTGAATCTTGGTATATTTAGGATAATGAGTAAGTTTTCATTATAAGTAGCCAATGTCAACTTTATCTCCTTTAGTTTTTCTATGTTAATATCGAAGTCATAAATTTCTTTTATAGTTAGTATATCTTGGGTTAATATTCCTGTCCTGCTGGTCATTATGATATTGTCAATTTTTTCTATTATTTGTTGTACTTCTATTAAGTTTCTATTGAATTCTAGTTCCATACGTAGAGTATTTATTTCTGATTTGATTTTTTTGTATTTAGTTAATGTTTTTGAACCTTGCTTAAGTATGTCTTGTAATTGAAAGAATTGTTCATTAAATTGTTTGTTAATGGTTACTTGTTTGTTATTGTTTGCTAAAAGTTCTCTGTTACTATCTTCTAAGTTTTGTAACTTTTCTTCTATGGTTTGTCTGTCGTCGTCGTCCATGGTTCCATATATGTATTTCATTCCTTTACCTACAATATTAATTAGTCCTCGTTTATGAATAATATGGTGTGGGATAATTGTTTGAAGTTTTATTTCTAATATATTTATCTTTTGTTCTTGCAAATGGTTAGGATTTTCTAGTAAATGGTATTGATCTTTTAACTGGTCTATTAATGATTGGCATTCTGTAAGGTTAATTACATGTAATAGAATGTCATAATTATTTATAAGTTTTATTTGTCCTTCGTGAATGATTAAAAATTCTCTATCTATCTTTGTTATTTTTATATCATTAGTTTTTACTGAAGTTATTAATAAGGGAATCACTATCATGATTGCTATTGTTTTGGTTGTCTTCATTTTGTATTTTAGTAAATTTCTTTTTCTTTCTAAATTGGTCTTTGTGAAGGAGTTGTTTTCTTAAGTGGGGTTTGATTAATAATTTTTTATCAATTGTTTTCAGTAGTTTTACTTTCTTGTATTTGGTTTTTAATTTATTAAACCGTTCTGGGTTGTTTATCTTTGTAAAATTTGGATTAATTTCAACGTCTAATCGATTTTTATTTATTTTGTCTAGAGTTTTGTTTTTATTTGTTTCTATTCTATCATATATTTTTGTATTATCTATTTTACCTAGATGTATCTCTAAGGGTCTCTCTTTTGTAGTGAGATGTATTGTTTTGTTATATGTATTTACTGCTTTTGTTACTACATCAAGAAGTTTTTCAGTTTTCTCTAGTAATCTAATATGTTCATTGAGGGTGCTGTGAAGGCGTTCCACATCCGAATTTCCGGTGTGTCTATAAGGGGTGGTAAAATGTGTTAGTATATTCTTTTCTTTTAGATAATTTTCTATAGAATAAGTTTTGAAAGTGGGGTCATTATCTAGAGTTAATTTCTTGGGTTCAGACATGTATGAGAATAGTTTTTCCATAGCATTTAAAATGTCTTTTTGGTTTTTTGTTTTAAGTTTTTCTACTGAAGCATACTTGCTGAATTTGTCGATACAACTTAAGTATTTGTTATTGTTGGGTAGGATCCATATGTCCATATGGTAGTGAATGTGTGGTTCTAAGGGTGTTTCTGTTTTTTCATATGGTAGTTTAATAGGGTTTCTTTCTATTTTCAGGTTGCAGATATCGCAATTATTTATGATTTTTGTTATTTGTGTTTTAAGGTTTGGGTAATAATACTTCCTTTTTAGATCTAAATATAATTTTTCAATCCCTACGTGATTTAATTCATTATGTTTTTTGTGTATGATTTCTTCTAGATTGGTTATATCATAAACATCTTCTAAGAATGAATAAGTTCTGACTAAAGTTTGGTTGTTGTGGTGTGTTTTCCAATAAGTTTGGAATTCTAAAAATAGTTTATCGTTATTACAATGTAAAACGTTCTTATGATTTATATCAATTTCTGATATGATTTTTTCGAAGTCTGATTCTTTGAAATTTCTTCTAATTATTTTTATTCTTCTTTTGTTAAAGGGGAAGGTTATGATTTCATCATTTTGTTCTCCTATTTCTATGATAATTTGTCGAATAAATATATTTAAACTTTGTTCGGTGATGGGAATTAAGTTTGAACTATCTGATTCATTTGAGTGTTGTGTAGAAACAAGTTCTAAAATGTTTAATACATTTTCGTATTTTGTGTCAATTTTTGTGTTGTCATGTGAATTTGTTTCATCTATTTTTATTCTTGATAGCGCATCGGCTACCTTATTTTCTTTGCCTGCAATATGTTCGATTTGAAAATCGTATTCCTCCAATTTTATTTTCCATCTCTGGAGTTTAGAGTTAGGTTCTTTGAGACTGTGCAACCATGCTAATGGTCGGTGATCTGTTTGTATTCTGAAATGTCTACCGTAAAGGTAATGGCGGAATTGTTTGGTTGCCCAAACAATTGCTAAAAGTTCTTTTTCTATAACTGAGTAATTACATTCGTGTTTATTTAAAGTTCTGGACGCGAAGCATAGTGGTCCATGTGCTTGGCTTAAGACTGCTCCAATTGCGAAATTGGATGCATCTGTTGTTAGTGTAAATTCTTTATTAAAATCAGGATGTCTGTTTAATAAATCGTCTGACATTGCTAATTTTAATTTCTCGCATGATTCTTTATATTCTGTGTTATCTATATTTATTTGTTTATCTTTTTTCAAACACATAGTTAGTGGTTTTATGATCTTGGCGTAATCATGGATGAACTTTCTATAGTAGCCGGTTAGGCCTAGGAAAGATTGAATTTCCTTAATCGTTTTTGGTATAGGAAAGTTTTTTATCGTGTTTATTTTGTTCGGATTAGGTTTTATTCCGTCTGGGGTGATTATATGACCTAAGAACTCGCTTTCTTTTTTCATAAAATCGCATTTATTCAGGGATATCTTTAAGTTTACAGACTGTAATTTGGTGAAGATTTTATTTAGTGAGTTTATATGTTCTTCTAATGAAGTTGAGAATATTATTATGTCGTCGAGGTAGACATAACATATTTTACCTACATATTCTTTTAGTACCTCGTTCATCATTCGCTGGAATGTGGCGGGGGCATTTTTAAGACCAAATGGCATTCTTAACCATTCGTAGTGTCCTGATAGTGTTGAGAAGGCTGTTTTCTCTCTATCTTCGGGATTTACCTCGATTTGGTGAAATCCTTTCGTTAAATCTAGTGTGGAAAAGTAGTTAGCTTTTCCTAATTTGTCTAATATGTCGTCAATTAGTGGAATAGGGAATTTATCCTCTTTTGTTGCGTTATTCAACTTTCGATAGTCAATGACTATCCTCCATTCCTTATTTCCTTCTTTGTCTTCTTTCTTTGGTACAATCCAGATTGGGGCATTGTAAGGTGAAGTACTTGGTTTGATAATTTTTTGATCTAATAGATCTTTGATTTGTTTATCCACTTCTTTTTTGTGGATTTCGGGATATCTGTATATCCGTGTGAAGATTGGTTCTTCATTTATTGTGGGGATGTTATGTTTTACATGACTGGTAAAACTTAAATCATCTCCTTTTTGGTAAAATACCTTTTGGTGTTGTTTCAATAATTTAAATAAACTTTTATGTTCCTCATCGTTTAGATGTGAGACTCTTTGGCTTTCCAAATTTTCGAAAGTAAATGTGTCTTGTGGAATTAAGTTGTTTAAATGATTTATTTCTATTTGATATTCTCGTTCGTCTTCCAAAGAAAAGAACAGTGGAATAATTTGTTCGTTTAGTTTTAGTATTTTGTTTTTAAAATCAATGCTGGCATTATTTGGAAATAATATATTGTTTCCAATTAATCCATCAAAGTTGACATTAAAGTTGTGGATTTGAAAAATGCAATCCACGCGAGATTTGAATGCAAACTTTTCTTTTGGTATAGCTAATTCTTTATCTATGAATATGGAAGTACCTACTGTTTTGATTTCTAATGGGTGTTCTCTTGTTTTAGTGTAATCTACTGGAGCTTTTTCTTTGTTTATTAGACTATTAGTGGCTCCCGTGTCAATTAATAGTCTTAACGTTACATTATTTTTTTCTAACCTAATAAAGGGGAGTTTGTTGTCTTGTTGAGTAGACAGGTTTCCGAGGCTACATTCGGAAAAACCGTATTGTTTCGATCACTTTCGTTATAGTTGGTTTGGATCTTCTTTAATTGACTAGAAGTTGGGTCAACTTCCATGGGTCTATATTGTCTGCTAGGAGGTTTGTAATTTGGGTTATAATTATTACCTTTATAATTTGGATTAGGGTTGTTAGTGTTTTGGTGGTTAAATGGGGGTTTTATATATATTGGATTTTTAGGTGTGAAATTATTATTTTGATTTGGATATTTTTTAAAATTATTTTGGGGGTTTTGTGTAGTTGGAATTTTTGGTGCTTCAAGCAATTTCTTTGGGGTTTCTTCAGATTTTTCATTTACAAAGCCAGCTTGAGTTAACTCATGTAAGGCTGCTTGTAAGTTAGGGGGTTTCAAGGTTTCAATGCGAATAATATTGTTCGCATGTGAACTGGTAAACGTTCCTTAAAAATGTTTAATGCTGTTTGAGTGTTATGAGTAATTTCCTCATTCTTTCCCTCTTGTATTGTTTTTTGGTTTAATTCACAAAGATTCTTTTGTATTTCGTTATAAAATCCTATTACATTTCCTTTATATGGAGTTTGTCTCAAATCATCATACAGTTGGAATGAGGATTTGAATCCTCCGAAATTTTCTACTAATAATTCTTTTATTTCTTTCCAGGTGGATAAGTGAGCATGTATTTCAATGCAACGTTTAGCCCTACCTATAAGTTTTGACTTCAGTATATTTATACACATTGTCTGTGATTGATTATCGTATTTGTTAAGTGTGGGAGTTATCCCATCAACGTTTGTAATAAACGTATATAAATCTTCTCTTCTTCCATCGAAAGTGTTTAATTTTTCGATGTACTTGAGTGGGTCTAACGTGAGTGTAAGTGACATGTTGGCTTTACAATTTGGGTCTTGCTCTAATATAATATTTTTATTTATTTTTTCAGATATAGTAGGCTCTATATCTAATTTAATATATGATAAATCTGTTCCTAAAGTATCACTGGATTCGCTTAATTTAAATTTAAAATTATTCTTACGATCGTTATTATTTTTGTTGCCTTTTGGATACTGTGTTTCTTCTTCTTCTGAGGATTCGTCTGCGTACCGATAGGGATTTGGCTTCTTCTTCAAAAATCTTCTGCTGATAAAGCTCATTTGTTGTTTTTTGGACAATTAGTCTCCTCTATGGATTTCATGACATTACCATATACGTTGGTTTGAGTCACTAACTAATTGATTAATTTGATTAAATTCACTGAAATAATTTTAAGAGTCTTTATTTTCGTTAAAGGTTTCTTAATTTTCACTGAATTATATTTGCAAGTACCGATTAAATTCACTGAAATAATCTTAAGAGTCTTTATTTTCGTTAAAGGTTTCTTAATTTTCACTGAATTATGTTTGCAAGTTATTATATACCGTCGTTAGTTCGTTAGTTATTCTTTATTTCGTACGCGTATTATCACTCTTTTGTGTGAAGTTAATACAAACGAATTTAATTTCACTATTGCGGTTTTTTAAATATTTCTATTACCGATTCTGACTTTTCCCTTACGTGGGTTGACCGGTTTTTAAAATACTTGGTAGGTTTTTATTTGCAAAGGATACTCATATGAAAAAGAGTATCCTACCGACTGCGCCAATTTTAGTGTTGAATTGAATAAAACACTTTTTAAAAAGGAATTTAGAGACGGAGCTCTAGATTCCTGAGGTTATCTTTATTGAGAGGTTTCTTAAAGTCTAACCAGAATGTCGCAGACAACTGGTATTTATGATCTTATTTTGTAAAGACATACATGGTTCATTTCATATATGACTTGTGTATTGAATTATTGCTTTTGAACGGATATGCATTCGTAGGCAAAAGTGTTTAGCTTTTTTGTTTGGGTTATAATGTGTTATTTGTTTATATTGAAGTTATCTTTGCATTCGTACGCAAAAGTGTTTAGGTTTTTTGTTTGGGTTATAATGTATTCTTTGTTTATATTGAAGTTATCTTAGAAAATGCTGGCATCATAATTCTTTGTTATAACATATATATATATAAAATTGGCTGAATTCAAGTTTTCTTGACACGGCACTTTTCAATCAAGAGTTTCTAGTATATAGAAAAGATCGTCATGTTGATAAGCCCAAGGAAGTTGGAGGTGGTGTTTTGATTGCAGTTAGAAATAAATTTATATCTTCGTCTATATCTTTCCCCTTTAATCTCTCTATTGAATTAATCTGTATAAAACTAACTATACAGTCCAAACATTTATACTTATTAAATGCATATATTCCTCCGAAAAGTTCGGACGTAGTTTATGTGGAACTTTCTAAAGCCTTAGATTTTGTTATTAACTTGTCTTGCTCCAACAGCAACATATTACTTTTGGGTGATTTTAATTTACCTCACATTGAGTGGGTTCCTTCTGATGACGAATCCTATCAAGAAGCTTCTTTAACTTTTTCTCGAAATGATCTTCTGCTTCTTGATAGAATAATTTCTACTGACTTACAGCAAGTAAGCTGTATTAAAAATTCTAAAAATCGAATTCTCGATTTGGTATATTCTTCGGACGCTAGTAGTACCTTGGTTCTGGAATCTAAACATTTTTTTTTTGACTTAAGGAATCACCTTACTGAAAACAGTAACCCTTATGATTGTTCATATACTTTTGATTTCAGAAATGCAGACTTTCAGTTGCTTTCAGATGAAATAGCTAGGTCTGGTATTGAGAATATATCTGTGTCTAGCGATATTGACGAAGCAGTTTTTAGTTTTTATTCCGTTCTTAACAACTGCATTAATAATACTATCCCTTTAGAAATATCAAAGAATATGAACTCTTGTCACTCATGGTATACGAAAGAGCTAAGAACACTCCGAAATAAAAGAAACAGAGCATGGAAAGTATACTTAAGAACTCTTTCGCCAGTAGACCACAACTCCTACATAACCCTTTTTGAAAAATTTAAAACTCTTTCAAAAAATCTATACACTAACCATGTAAACGAAATGGGTAGTTTACTAAAAGATGACCCAAAGGCATTTTGGAGGTTTTGTAATTCTAAAAAAACTCAGATGGTTATCCAACAAACTTCGTGTATTAAAATTGTTTCTTACTGGAAACCATTGATATCTGTAACGCTTTTGCAAAAAATTTTCGTAACTCTTTTGTTGACAAGCCCTTAGATGTTGACGAAGATTATGTTAAAAACTTACATACCTATGCCCAAACTAGCTGCAATAATATCCCAGTGCCACCGTGTACTATCTTAGACCTTCTCTCATCATTAAATGATGATTACTCATCTGGTCCAGATGGAATTCCCCCTATACTATTGAAAAAGTGCAAATTTATACTACTTCAACCCCTTCAATTTTTGTTCCAGTTTTCTTTAAGGACAGGCATATTTCCCCAATTTTGGAAAAAATCGTTTCTTACACAAATTTTTAAATAAGGTGAAAAAAATGATATAAAGAACTACAGGCCCATAGCAAAGCTGTCTTGCACACCAAAGCTCTTTGAACAAGTTGTATGCGAGAGCCTGGCATTTCATACTAAAAGTATTATATGTGAACAACAGCAAGGATTTGTGAGAAGAAAGTCAACGGTAACAAATCTCCTTATCTTTTTGCATAAATGTTCTAATGCATTAGAAAACGGAAATGAAGTTGATTACATATACACTGACTTTTCGAAAGCGTTCGATCAACTTGGTCATGAAATTATTGTATTCAAACGTTAAACCTTTGGTTTTCCGACGATTGTTATATCATGGATAAAGTCCTACCTTGTAAAAAGATCTTATCAGGTAAAATTCAGAAATTGTCTTTCAAACTCTTTCAGTGCTCACTCGGGTGTACCTCGGGAAGTCATCTGGGCCCGTTTTTGTTCATTCTCGCTATGTTACTTCATGTATACGTTATAGTGATATTCTTATATACACTGACGATATAAAGATTTTCAAAACAGTACAATCTTATCATGACCATGTTCTCTTGCAGGCTGATATTGGCAGTTTTTATCTTTGGTGTGGGAAAAATGGCCTTTCTCTTAACCCAGTTAAATGTCAAAGTATAACTTTCTCTTAAAAGCGAGTAGTGAGTGCTTTTGATTATTCCATTTCAGAGCCCATACTCTGTCGTGTTTTAAGTTTCAAAGACCTAGGTGTTCACTTAAGTTCTGATTTAGAGTTTACGGTATATATTAACTTTGTTGTAAATAAAGAGAGTTCCATGCTGGGATTCATAAAACGCTGGTTAAAGGAGTTTAACGATCCTTACGTTACTCTTTCCTTATACAACTGTTATGTGAGACCCCATCTCGAGTACGCTTCCCAAGTATGGACCCCTTTTTACGAAATTCATAAAAGCCGTATTGAATCAATACAACATAACTTCATTCGTTTTGCCTTGAAAGGACTCCCTTGGGCTGATCCGTACAACCTGCCACCTTATGAACACAGAATTAAGCTTCTGCAACTTCAAACTTTTAATTAATATTTTTCCACCAACTTATCAGTGGTGAAATTGATGCAGCTGACTTGTTAGCCTGTGTAGGCATTAACTTCCGCGGAGGAGCTCACCATCTACGAAGATTTGAACTTTTTCACGTTCCTTTTCATAGAACTAACTATGGTATACACGAACCTCTTAATCGTATGTGTAGACTTTTTAATTTAAACGCTTCCGTTGTTGATTTTAACCTAAGTAAAGTTGGATTAAAAACATTGTTGCGCACCAGTGCTCCACTCTCGTGAATGTTTAATTTTGTTTTCTTAAATGTTTTATATTATGTTTCTAATATTGTATGTTTTGTAATTGTTTAGTTTTGCTAATGTTTATTTATTTATTTATTTATTTATTTATGTGCTTGTGTTAGCTTACTTAATCTATTAATGTAACGCAACGTAGCTTAACATTTTTGTCAGAAAAATGGGTTGTTAACGTGTTCTTAAATTCTAAAATCTTAAAGTTGCTAAATAGTGAAGTAGATTTATCGGAATTGACACTTGAGAAGAAAAGAATTGAGTAGATCTCAGCATTTAAAAATATTAAGACCTCTCTCACCTCACTAGTTTTGGAAAGATTGCTTCGCGTTTCGAATGCCTAGAAGAAACTTTTCTCGATTTTAGTTCTTTTAAGTTATCTCGAAATATTTAGTTGAAATGGTTCTGAACTCGGCCATTTGGATTCGGCAAGTTTTGGAAAGACATCCAACAACTTGCTGAATCATTGAATGTGTGTGTGAGAGTAAAGTTTCGATGAGATTCGACAACGGAGGGACGGAGGTTTTCGAGGAGAGCACGTAGCTTTCCAGGAAGCCGTGATCCCGTGACTGGAGATCCCGAAAACGATTGGGTGGTTGTATGAATGTGTGAGAGACTCGAATTGCCGAGGTAGACAATAGGTTTAGCATGGAAAGTTCACTCTTTTGAGAACTATTCAAGCGAAAAGTAACACTTTAAGAATTGGAGGAAAATTTAAAAGTAAATAGAAAATTGAGAAAAAGTAATTTTTAGTTGAAGAAAAGTTGTCGAGAAAATTTTGGAAGAAAGTTTTAGTGATTCGAGATGTTAAGCAGTTTTGAGGAAACTAAGGAAAATTCGAGGTGATAGCAGGGAAGAGGCGGATAGGAGATCCGCAGACATATTAAGAGATAAATAGTGTTTGTGTTTTTTTTCTTGGTTTATAGTTTGATTTCGTTTTGTCATTTCCGATAAATTTGTTTGCTTTTATTTCGACTTTTATCCCAATTAATTGTGGGACACGGTTTTGCCTCGTTAACGGCCCATTTTCATTGCGTTTTCTTTTCTTTGCTTTCGGCTTTACGTTTTAACGTAAGCCCTTTATCTATATCTTTGTAAAAAATTTGGGTTTTAATCCCTGGGTTTCGTCTCAAAGGTTTACCAAATAAAAACAATTGAAGTCCCCATCTGGACATATAAAAACTTGTATTTTATTTTTTGGGTTGTTTACTTATTCTATTTTCTTCTCTCCTCAAAAAAATTAGTTTTGGAATTCACTAATTCTTATTTCGTAAAAGAATTCCTAGCGCCCACTTTAAGTACAAGTACACCCTGTACTTATACTTAACATTCTATCAATTTTCTTTTTATTTAATTTTATTAATCGTATCCGATTAATAAAATCATTTTGATTACTGAACCCACCCCATTGCTGAGCTACTGGGTGGCAGCACTCTATGTGTTGTCAGTTGTGCGAATTATTAAAAGCACCCATCGGTTGACAGTTCGTCATCGTCATCGCTTTCGTTGTTTTGCCGCGGCGCGGCGCACGCAGATCGGTTGTTTTTTTTTAATTGTTTTAATAATTATTTCGTTTATTTGGGTTCGTATAAATCAATTGAAATCACGGATTGTAGTTCCGCATCATAAATTTAAAACTCGCATTTAAATAATTTCACCACATTTGGCATCCGAACGTGGAGCTCCCTTTGTGTTTCTGAAAAAAAGTGTCCGAAGTACACTTGATTGTTTTTGTACTGTGATTGTTTAGGGAAGTGATTTTATACAATTCTGTTTTTGAAAAACATTTACTTGGTGATATTTTCTTTCTTTTTCTGTAGGTACCTAAAAAGTGTAAACATTGAGTTGAGAAGTATCAAGGGCATACGTGGCAATTAAATCTTTGGAAAAAAATTACACATGTGTTCTTGCGGGTTAATACCTACATTTCTTGCATACGCATATACATACCTGCATATATCAAGGAAGGCTGCGGTTAGGAAAAATATAAACAGTGGAAAAATCGAGTAAGGTTTTCATTTTCTTTATTTTATTTTTGATTAGAGATTTCATTTTAATTTATTGAGTTTTTTTTTGGTTGCATTATTAATTTTCTATTTTATATTTGAATTTTGTTATCATTTAGTGAATAGGGTGGTCTCTTTCAGACCCACCATTTTGTTATACTTTACTTTACTTTACTTTAGATGGCGCTCACAGTACGGCCTCAACCAACACGCCCCTCCAGCCAGCTCGGTCCCTAGCTAACTGCCTCCAGTTACGCACTCCAAGTTGGTTGACGTCGCTCTCCACTTGTGTGCGCCACCTTAGGTGGGGTCTTCCTCTGCTGCGCAGACCATCAGGGGTGGATTCGAAGAATCGTCGGGCTGGTGCGTAGGTGTCCATTCGCTCCACGTGACCCAGCCATCTCAGCCGCTGTATTTTCAGCTTTTTGAACAGGTCGACGTCGCTATATAGCCCGTAGAGCTCATTATTAAATCTTCTCCTCCATACTTCATCGATACAGACTGCACCGAAGATCACCCGAAGAATTTTCCTTTCAAAGCACCCAAGCAGACTCTCATCCGTTTTTGACAGAGTCCATGCTTCTGCCCCATACAGCAGGACCGGGATGATAAGGGTCTTATATAAAGTCTCCTTGGTTCTTTGAGAGAAGGCTTTACTACTCAAATGCCTTCTTAGCCCGAAGAAACAGCGATTGGCCAGAGTAATTCTTCGTTTGATTTCTGCACTGATGTCATTTTGCAATGTAATAGTGGAGCCCAGGTAGACAAAGTCCTTGGCAACTTCGAAGTTGTACCTATCCATCGTGACGTTTTGCCCGAGTCGCCGATGTTGAGATTCCTTTCTCGATGATAGCATATACTTCGTCTTGTCCTCATTAACAGCCAAACCCATTTTCGTCGCCTCCGCTTCAATCCTTGCAAACGCGCCGGTAACAGCTCGCTTCGTTCTTCCCATGATGTCAATATCATCTGCATAAGCAAGTAGCTGAACGGACTTTTGAAAAATTGTACCTCGGTTGTTGACTTGCGAGTTGCGTACAATTGCTTCAAGTACGATGTTAAAGAGGTTGCATGATAATGCATCGCCCTGCCTCAAACCTTTCTCGACATCAAAGGGGTCGGTGGTGTTCTTACCGACTTTGACGGAGCAGCGAGATTTCTCCATCGTCATCCTGCATAGGCGTACGAGTTTAGCAGGGATGCCGAGATGCGACATGGCTCTGTACAGCTCGTCTCTGTTTACGCTATCATACGAGACTTTGAAATCGATAAGGAGATGGTGTGTATCGATTTGAAACTCCTGGGTTTTTTCCGAAATCTGTCGGAGTGTGAACATCGACGGTTGATTTGCCGGGCCTAAAACCACACTGATAGCGGCCGATCAGATCGTTGACAAACGGTTTTAAGCGATCACACAGTAAAGATGACAGAATTTTGTATGCGACGTTGAGGAGACTAATACCTCTGTAGTTGGAACAATTCAGAGCATCTCCTTTCGTGTGGATTCGGCACACTATACCAAGGTTCCATTCATCGGGCATACTTTCTTCCGACCAAATTTTGAAGATAAGTTGGTGTATACTCCCTACCAAGTCATCTCCCCCTGCTTTGTATAGCTCGACTGGCTGGCCATCTGCACCAGCAGCCTTGAACGCCTTAAGCTTAGCTATCGTTAACCGCACTTCATTTAGGTCGGGTGGACGGAAATTTTGACCATCGTCGTCCAGGTTGAATGGATTATTCTGCCTCACAGCGGAATTTGGACTATCATCCCCATTTAGCAGTCTAGAAAAGTGTTGTTTCCAGATCCTCAGCACCGACTGTGTGTCTACCACCATATTCCCACTCTCGTCTCGACAGACTTCCGTTCTAGCCTTGTAACCCTGGGTAGATTGCCTCACCCTTCGGTAGAACTTTCGAACGTCCCCCCTGCCGCTACAGTCCTCAATAGACTCGACCGCCCGCTTCGCATGCTCTCTCTTTTTTCTTCTGAGAAGTCGGCGTTCCTCCTTTCGTTTTTGCCCGTAGAGCTCACGGGCTGCCCTCTCAGCAGCTCTGGTTCTAGTTTGCAGCATTGACTAGGTATGCTTCTTTCTTGGCTGCATGCGCCAGCCGGCATTCTTCATCGAACCAGGGGTTTCGTTGAGGTCGCCTAGTGAAACCCAGCACATCAGTGGTGGCACTTCTAATGGCTTGTTGACAGTGTTTCCACTGGTCCTCTGTAGTTTGTGCTGGTGGCAGAGCTGCTGAAAGGTTACGGGAGACTCTGTCCGCAAAGGTCCTAGCGATCTCTTGCGATTTTAGCTTTGCGACATCAAATCTTTTCACAGCATCCGTTCGGTGTTGTGGCGTCAAAGATATCCAAATACGTAGTTGGGCTACAACTAAGTAATGGTCCGAGTCAATGTTGGCCCCTCGGAACGTTCGGACATCCAGGATACTGGAAGCATGTCTGGCGTCTATCGCAATATGATCAATCTGGTTGACGGTTCGTTGATCTGGAGACCGCCAGGTACCTTTGTTTATATTAAGGTGTGGGAATCGAGTGCTAGCTATGATGGCATTCCGCCCCGCCGCAAAGTCAATCAGCCTGAGTCCGTTACCGGAAGTTATGTCGTGCAGGCTGTGTCCTCCGACTATCGAACCAAAGATGCCCTCCTTTCCGATTTTGGCGTTGAAGTCGCCAAGAATGATCTTGACGTCGTACTTTGGGCACCTATCATACGCACTCTCGAGGAGATCGTAGAAGTCTTCTTTGGTAGAGTCATCTTTGTCTTCCGTTGGGGCGTGGGCACAGATCAACGTAATGTTTTTGAATTTAGCTTTGATGCGGATTGTGGCCAGGCTTCATCCTTCGTATGCCCTCTCCATCCCATCGCACTTCCTGGATGGCTGTTATATCAGCCCTTAGCCTATCCAGGTTCTCCACTAATTGTTCGGCTGCACGTGGTCTGTTTAAGGTCCGGACATTCCACGTGCAGATCCGAAATTAATTGTCCTTGTTTCGTTTGCTGGGGTCGTCAACATTAAGATCATCCATATCCGAGGCTTGTTGTTGTTTCGGAACCGTTGTTAATTTCCGTGGGAGGAAGTTACCCCAACGCACAACCCCCGACCTGGAGGGCCAGACCCTTAATATAACTCCAAGGGTGGGGAGCCGGTAAACCGCTCCTTATAGGCCTGAGCTACGAATATGTCGTAGTAGCCCATATAAGGTGTTCACTAAGTAGTTCAACCTAACTGGAACTGTAGACGCCACCGTTGATTCCATCTGGGGAATTCTTCCGCTGCCGCCTGGATAAAGGAGAAGTGCCTTAGTGGGAACACTCCTCCCCCCCTCTCTCGTTTGCTGCCGCCTAAAACCGTCCACAGGGATTGGAACCCCATCTTGAGCTAAAGGTACTAGGCATCCGATGTTCACCACGGGGAGGTGAGAGTAGGAGTTGATAGCCAGAGGTTTGCTTTGTAAAAAAGCTTGTGGACGCTAGTGTCCTCTTGAATGCACCGTGTCTACCCTTTGAACATCCATTTTGTTATAAGTTATTATATTAATTAGACATTTCGGAGTAAACATAATACAAGACCGAGGCTACCACTTTAGAATAGTACTTTTGTTTAAGCTACCATTTTACTGATTTTTTTTTTGTTGATTCATTTTTTTTATCGTTTATTTAAATAATTTATGTTGTTTTAAATTATTAGATTTCAAAAAATTTTCGTTTTTTATTATTATTTCAATTATTTTGCAGGTTAGTTTAAAGAACAAAAGTATTAGAACTGATTTGCTGTGGTTTAGGGTGATTATTAAGAGTTTTTGCAGTTTCTTTTATAACATTTTGGATTTTTTGTTGGAATATCGGGATAGATTGTGTAGACCGATTTAGACAAAACATTTTTTTTCATTTAATTAAACAAATTCGTACTAACGTACTGATATTTTGTGATTTTTATTGAGTTTTATTTTTTCAGTTTTGTTTTCATTTCATTTTTCATTTTTGTTTTTTTTTTTTTGAAATTACATACGAAGTAGAATGGAGGGGATTAGTAGTAGGTACGGTAGAGGAAATGCGCAAAGCGCTAAGGGTTTCATTGAAACTTGAACGTAGGAGTTCTTTCATACCTCCCGCTTATCCGTTCACCTTTGAACAGGATCTTATGGCGGTGGAGAAGAAATTAGGAGAAATAGGGAAACTTTTAGAAAATCCTCCGAATTCGGAAACTTCGAAGTAATACTTAAAGATTATCACGAAGGTAGAGTAGGAGCATACCGGAGAATGAGACTCAGGAGAAGAGCAGGAACAGGTACTTAAGAATAGGAGTGAGGTTGAAAAGCAGCGTTCAGCTGAACCTCTTGATAACAGGTCGGTGGTTACTTCTGCCAGTACATCGACGGGCTTAGGATTGGCACGTAGGTAGGGTGGGTACAACCCAGGCGTAAATAAGGTTATAACAAATTGTGAAAAATTTCAAAATATAGCGAAATGGGATGTGAAGTTCACTGGTGAGCGCTGTGGTGTGTCCGTGAACGCATTCCTAGAACGAGTTGAGGAGATGCGTCAGGCTAGGGGGGTTTCAGAACCCCAACCGTTTAAGGCAGCAGTAGAGCTTTTTATAGGAAAAGCTTTAATTTGGTTTAGGGCAATTAGAGTTACTGGCAATTCGCGGCCAGAACTCATCAGAGAATTGAAGCTGGAATTCTTGCCACCGAATTACGATGATTCCTTGTTAGATGAGATAAGCAGTCGTACACAAGGCAAAGATGAAACCACCAATTTCGGAAGGTAGGAAGTTGTCAGTGATTCAAAGGAACTTGACACTTTTCTATCAAACCCAATTTGGTTTGGCGAAACAAGGTTGCGTATCCGATTTGGTGGCTTTAGGTAGGAACTTAGAAGCAGTTAGGGCAAATGTGGAATCGTATATTCCACCACCTAGTGTTAGGGATAAAAGGAATCTGCTAGAACCGGATCTAGCTTATGTAGCTTTTGAAACTCCAATAGCTGAGAACAACGGAACTAATAGTCAGGCCCAATCATCGACTCATCCAAGATCTTCGGTTAGGTGTTACAATTGCAATGGATCAGGCCATTTTGCAAGTAGGTGCTCCGCTCCTAGGCGTTGTTTTGGTTGTGGGGATCTAGGTGTCAATAGACAAAATTGCCGTCGCTGTTCGGGAAACGGACAACGGACACTTGCGTCAGCAGGGCGGGAGGTCCGAAGACACTGAGGAGGTTACCTGCTTGTAACCAGTTGGTGAATCAGATTCATTAGGTTTTACTTTGGAGGTAAACGGTAGTGATAAGAGACCATTTTTAGGTGTTAGTATTTATGGTACCAGATTTTTAGGTTTATTAGATTCAGGAGCTTCTAGGACCATAATAGGTAGGGATGCTTGGAGAATACTCCAACATCTAGGTCTTCCTTTGAAGACAGACACTGTTCACTGCGTTCGTCTAGCAGATGGAACAGGTGTCGAAGTTTTAGGGAATCTCTCTGTTCCAATAATAGTAGAAGACAGGGCAGTATTGATTGACTGTTTAGTCATACAATCTCTACCGCATACAGTGATTCTTGGTGCAGATATTTGGGCACTATCGGGTATTGTCCCGGATCTTAGATCACGTATGTGGAACTTTTCAGAAAAGGATAGTGAGGTCTCGATTTGTTCTATTACAGAACGATCGGAGTTAAGTGTTAGGAAAATTAAAATATTAGAAGCTTTGATTTAAGAATCGTTTAGGAAAATGCCTGAAGGCTTAGGGTGCACAACTATGGTTGAACACAAGATTAGGACGTCCGGGGAACCGATTAAGCAACGATATTATTCGGTTTCTCAAGCAATGCAGGAACATATAGATAGGGAATTAAACGAAATGTTAGAAGCAGGAGTTATTGAGAGATCGACAAGTGCGTAGTCATCTCCAATACTATTAGTTAAAAAGAAAGATGGCTCCTATAGGTTCTGTGTGGACTATAGGAAGCTAAATAAAAATACAGATAGGGATGCTTATCCACTGCCATATATTAATTCAATTTTAGACAAGCTTCGAGGTTCTTGTCTTCGTTAGACATCAAGTCAGCATATTGGCAGATTCCCATGGAGGAGGAATCTAAGCCTTACACTACTTTTACGGCTCCTGGGAGAGGTCTTTTTCAATTTAGAAGAATGCCTTTCGGACTTCACAACTCGGCTGCGACTTGGCAGAGGTTTATCGACACAGTTTTGGGTGCCGACCTCGAGCCATTCGTATTCGTCTATTTAGACGACATCATTATCATTACAGACAATTTCGACAAACATCTAGAAATTCTGAATGAGGTGATGAAAAGGCTGAGTGAAGCAGCAGCAGCAGATTGAAAGTCAGTAAGGAAAAATGCTACTTTTGCATGCCATCGTTGAAGTTTATAGGGTATATAGTGGATCGAAATGGATTCACGAACTTAAATTACCAAGAAGACGGGCGGTCTCTTGTCGAGGTACCAGCAGACGAGCTGAAGAAGTAAGCGAGTCAGGCGGACTCTAACTTTTATCTTAGCAGATCAACAATATTATCTATTTAACGTAATTTAACTTAATGTAACGCAACGTAGCTTAACATTTTTGTCAGAAAAATGGGTTGTTAACGTGTTCTTAAATTCTAAAATCTTAAAGTTGCTAAATAGTGAAGTAGATTTATCGGAATTGATACGCGGGAAGAAAAGAACTAAGTAGATCTCAGCATTTAAAAAGATTAAGACCTCTCTCACCTCGAGGGACTAGTTTTGAGAAGATTGCTTCGCGTTTCGAATGCCTAAAAGAAACTTTTCTCGATTTTAGTTCTTTTAAGTTATCTCGAAATATTTAGTTGAAATGGTTCTGAACTCGGCCATTTGGATTCGGCAAGTTTTGGAAAGACATCCAACAACTTGCTGAATCATTGAATGTGTGTGTGAGAGTAAAGTTTCGATGAGATTCGACAACGGAGGAACGGAGGTTTTCGGAGAGCACGTAGCTTTCCAGGAAGCCGTGATTCCGTGACTGGAGATCTTGAAAACGATTGGCTGGTTGTATGAATGTGTGAGAGACTGGAATGGCCGAGGTAGACAATAGGTTTAGCATGGAAAGTTCACTCTTTTGAGAACTATTCAAGCGAAAAGTAATACTTTAAGAATTGGAGGAAGATTTAAAGAAAATTGCGTTTTCTTTTCTTTGCTTTCGGCTTTACGTTTCAACGTAAGCCCTTTATCTATATCTTTGAAAAAAAAAATTGGGTTTTAATCCCTGGGTTTCGGCTCAAAGGTTTACCAAATAAAAACAATTGAAGTCCCCATCTGGGCATATAAAAACTTGTGTTTTATTTGTTGGTTTTTTACTTATTCTATTTTCTTCTCTCCTTAAAAAAATTAGTTTTGGAATTCACTAATTCTTATTTCGTAAAAGAATTCCTAGCGCCCACTTTAAGTACAAGTACACCCTGTACTTATACTTAACATTCTATCAATTTTCTTTTTATTTAATTTTATTTTTCGTATCCGATCAATGAAATCATTTTGATTAATGAACCCATCCCATTGCTGAGCTACTGGGTGGCAGCACTCTATGTGTTGTCAGTTGTGCGAATTATTAAACGCACCCATCGGTTGACAGTTCGTCATCGTCATCGCTTTCGTTGTTTTGCCGCGGCGCGGCGCACGCAGATTGGTTGTTTTTTTTTTATTGTTTTGATAATTATTTCGTTTATTTGGGTTCGTATAAATCAATTGAAATCACGGATTGTAGTTAGTTCCGCATCATTAATTCAAAACACGCGTTTAAATAATTTCACAACAAGTTGAATAATACTCAATGAATTATATTTTATTTCTTCATCTTCGTCTACCTTTTGATTTTCATCTACGTCATCATCTTCATCTTCATCTACGTCTTCATCTACGTATTCATCTTCATCTTTTATTCCAATTGGATCTTTATATACGACTTCATCTCCGTCTTGATCTACGTCTTCATTGACGTCACTATCTACGTATACATCTTCATCTACTATTCTAAGTGTGTTTTTATCTACGACTTCATCTACGTCTTTAACTAATTCTTCTTCTACGTCTCCATCTTCGTCTTCATTTACATCATGTTTATCTTCTTTACCTTTGATATCAGCCTCTATCTTTTTACTACCATCAAATTTATGCGCGATCACCCCACCTTATTTTTCTTCGACATCTTCATTACTACCAACTAACAATCCTGATGCTCATAAGAAGTTTCAACTTAAAGTACAGGGTGGCGCACCAATTGTGCTACAGTAAGAAATTCAAATAACTTTTTTTTTAATCGATGTATTTCATTTATTTTTTTTTATTGGTTAGAAAATTAAATTTTATTTTAAATAATTAGTTGTTTTTAAAGATTATAGACCGCAAATGACCTCCACGCTCTCCCGCGCATATGCGGCACCTGATCAAAAAATTATTCATTGCGACCTGAAGAGTTGAAGTTGGGATCGCCTCAATTATTGTCATTATGGACTGCTTTAATTCAGTTAAATTCCTGGGCTTCGTTTTATACACCTCTTGCTTGACATAACCCCATAAAAAGAAGTCTGGTGCAGTCAGGTCAGGTGACCTTGGGGGCCAGCGAAGAGTGGAGTTCCTAGAAATTAATTTGTTTGCGAATTTTTTGTTTAGCTCCGCCACAACTGGTCTGGCTATATGTGCAGTTGCTCCATCTTGCTGAAACCAAACGCTGTTGAATGGTATACGTTTTCGGCGCAGTTCTGGGTAAAAAAAACTCCTTCAACATCTTTAAATAACGGTCCCCATTGACAGTAACGGTTACACCGTTTTCTTCAAAGAAGTACGGCCCGACAATACACCTTGATGAAACTGCGCACCACACAGTGACTCGTTCTGGTTGCAGTTCCGTCTCATGGAGCATGTCTGGATTAGACTCATTCCATATACGGCAATTTTGCTTGTTTACATTGCCGTTAAGATCAAAATGGGCCTCATCCGACATGAACAAACAATTGATCAATGTGTTGTCTTCTTCGGCCATTGATATCATTTTTTGACAAAATTCCAGGCGAACAGGCAAATCCTGAGGGTTTAACTTGCTAGTAATTTGGACTTTGTACGGAAACAAGTTTAAATCGTCATGAAGTATCCGTTGTAATGACCGTCTACTAACTCCAATTTGCCCCGATAAGTTTCGGGTCGAAACGCTCGGATTGGCCTGTATTGCAGATGCTACTGCTGCGATTGTATCCTGAACCCGAACATTGGCATCTCGATGGTACGGTCTTCGTGCGATGCTTCCAGATTCGGCAAACATGTTAACAAACCTCATAATGGTCCAACTACTCGGGGGATTACCGCCAAACTCCCGCCTAAATTCCCTTTGGACGGAATTGACGGACTGCACTATCCAAATTCTTTTCTCCGTATCCCAAGCATCCATTTTTATAAATCTAAATAGTAACCTACAAAATAAAAAAAAAATAAGCCGATTACTCACACAGAAAAAAAGTTATTACGTTTTATTTTTGTAGCACGATTCGTGCGCCACCCTGTAGCAGAGCGATTTAAATACATCTTTTTATCTAATTTTGATTCTTTTACAAGCTGCGATGACATATCCAGGTACGTAAATTCATGTTTTAATAATGCCAAACTCAAACTCGAACAGTTACCAACTAAAAGTATGGGTTATGCATCATTTGAACTGTTTTTTAACCAGGAAATTTTCAACCACCTGGTTGATCATAAATATTGGCCTGAAGATATCATCGTCGATGAATTTGTGAACAGAAAAAATATTGTTCGCAATCCTTTTTCGGAAAACACTGACAAGACAAATAAATCGTCGCCAATAATTGAAATATTTTATCAAAATGTTAGGGGTCTTCGGACTAAGACCAACAGGGTCTACTGTTCATCCTTCACCTGCTCTTATGACATCATTGCTCTCACCGAAACATGGCTATATGCTAGTATCAACGATTTTGAAATATTTGACAACACGTTCAATGTTTTTAGGCGTGAAAGACATTCTTATTCTAATATCGACACTGTGGGTGGTGGAATTTTGTTTGCATACATAAGGTTCCTTAAAGGAACCAAGTGGCCGCTGGACAGAATCATGCAGTGAAAGTCTGAAACTCTTAGTTAATTCTCACTTTCCCGGGTGCAGATCCAACCCGAGCTATAACCAGGAAACTGAGATCTATGAAGAGCACAGAACACCGTCGGATATTATAACGGAAGACAAGATTAAATGGGCAATAAATTCTTTCTCCCCTTATAAATTCCCGGGACTAGATGGCATGTTTCCAAAGATGTTACAAAAAAGTGAAAGCTTCATTACTTCGCACCCGAAAAACATATTCTCAAGTAGCTTCAGATGGGGATATGTACCTCAGGTATGGCGTGAAGTCAAGGTTGTATTTATCCCGAAGGATGGTAAACCTAGCCACTCTGAAGCTAAGGACTATTGGCCAATTAGTCTCACGTCGTTTACTCTTTAAAACATTCGAGATTGTTGGAAATCTATATTCGCAGCACACTTATGCCGGAGGTAATTTTTCCAATGCAGCATGCCTCTACGAAAGGCAAAAGCGTAGAAACCGCACTTCACTGTGTTGTTAATACAATTGAAAAAACTATCAAAGACAAGGAATAATACACTCTTGCTGCTTTTCTAGATATAGAAGGAGCATTCAATAATGTGGAAAACGATACAGTTAAGAGAGCCCTAGTAGAGCTGAATATTAAAAACTCAATTATAAATTGGACTATGTGCATGCTAAAAAACAGGTATATTAATACAGAACTAGGAGAATCACGTTTAATAGTATCGACGTCCAGAAGAACACCGCAGGGTGCGGTGCTTTCTCTGCTTCTTTGGATACTAGTTATAAACGAAATTCTGGTACAATTAAAATATAGTGGAGTCAAAGTAGTAGCATATGCAGATGACCTAGCACTACTTGCGACAAGTAAATTCCCATCCACTATTAGTGAACAAATAGAGTATGCCCTGTCAAAGGTCAACACCTGGACAAAGAATTGTGGTCCCATGATCAATTTTCATCATCAAGAATTGCCAACACAAATTAAATTAAGTGCTCATCAGGCTCATCACTAAGTGTAGTGTTAGTAGTTAATAAGCAACAAACTGCTTGAGACATACACTTTACAAAAAAAATTTAAGCAATAATTATAAAATAATAAATCCAATGAAAATGAAACGATTAACAATTACAAACCTTTGAGAGCATGGTACACTGGTCTTCAATGTAGGAGGAAGATTATAACGATGGGAGCACGGTAGCCATTTCAAGGCAAAACCTACAAAACTCTTAAATAGCAGTCCCTACCTGTGATGCATATTCAAGATGGCAAACATAGCAGTTGTAGAGAGCGAGGGTAACATAGGGTCCCTGAAATTCCTTAGACCATCGTTTAACAAACCCTAATATAGAGTTTGTCTTGTTGAAGATTAAATTGATATGCTTCGTTAAATCAAGATTAAAAGTAAAATGAACTCCTAGGTCTTTGAAACTATCAACACGAAGCAATGTGTGCTCCGATATTTCATAATCAAATGAGCTAGGAACTCTTCTTTTAGAAAAAATCAGCACCTGACACTTAATAGGGTTGAGATTTAAACCGTTTTTCTTACACCAAATAACAAAACTGTTTAAATCATCTTGCAAAAGTAAACGATCACCCACAGATTTGACACTTTTGAAAATGTTCATATCATCCGCAAAAATAAGAATTTCACTATAACGTATACAGAGGGATACGTCAGGATACAAAGAAGTGGGCCTAAATGACAACCCTGGAGAACTCCACATTTGGCATTGAAAGGGTTGGGGACAGAACTTCTAAAGCTAACATGATAGGATCTATTTTGGAGATAAGAAGAAACTAAAGTAATGAGCTTAGGAGGAAACTCAAACACCTTTAATTTAAACGTGATGATATTATGAGAAAGTTGATCAAAAGCCTTGGAATAATCTATATAGCTGCAGTCGAGTTCATGATCATGTTCCTACGTAGTTTAGAACTTAATTTCCTAATTTCGTTAACTTTTCCTTAATAAAAATGTTTATTTTTATGTGGGATATAGTTCTGTGTTGTTGTTTCTTTTAAATTGCGTTACGACGTTTCAAACGTGTTTACGTTCTTCCTCAGGCCTATATAAATTTTGAAAAAAGAATGCATAATAAAATAAAAGTAATAATAAAATTATATTTATGTACCTACAATTGGTTATATATAGTTATAATATTAAAAAAAAAAATAATTTTTAATATTTTAATTTAACTTTTTATAGCCATCAGGTTTCTTTTTCAAGTTAACGAAATTCTAAAAACTTTTTTGGTCAAGCTTAAGGGAACTTTCCATATTTTTAATATAATCAGCGTATACATTAATTGGAGAGGTTTTTGCGCTCATCAAAAAAGGAAATGTACAAATATCGGTCCTCAAGGGACGAACTTCTTATAAAATTTTACCAAGCTCTTTTTCTTTTATTACGGAGAATTTTGAGTTCTTTCATATACCATGGATGACAAGAGCTAGAGTATTTGGGTATTCTTTGTGTAACTATGTCATTTATGCAGTTATTCAATACTTGATAAAAGTATTAAACTGCAACGTCAATGTTACCTAAAACTGGTATATTTTCGATACCAGATGCACTTAAATGCTCAGAAAGCAGCTGGAAATTGGCTTTACGAAAGTTAAAAGAATATGAAATGTCTTGTGAATTACTGTTATTAAGTAAATGCCCGTCCAAGTCAAGAAAAATGTCAAAAGGAGGATGGTACGAGTATTTATCTATGTTTGATATTGCAGTAGTAGACTTTACCACTACACTTTTAACAGCATCAGATTCAGATGAGAAAGTTAATTCTAAGTATTCGATTTAAAGAGTTTTTAATACAGCTAACTTGCTGTAAGTCCGTAGATATAATATGGTCTAACAATTGAAGCTTTTGTTGAGATGAAGTCAACCAAGCTTCAAAGTAAGACTCGTCTTCTGAAGGAATCCAGTCAATGTATGAGAGGCTAAAGTTGCCTAATAGAATAGTAATACTATTGAATCTAGCAACGTCATTAATATAGTCGAGAGCAAGGGAAAGCTCAACATTTACTTTTTTTTTTGTATTTATTTTCCCGTGGGTAGGTGCAAAACCTGCATATCAGGCTCTATGGGGACTGAAAAACGCGTGCTCATAGAAGTGTGAGATTCTTACTACACTGAAACCACCTCCACTTCTCGATTGCAACTAAGTTGAAACTTATCTACCAATTTATTTTTAACGAAGTTAAGTAACGTGTTGCAGGTTACTTACCGGTGAAATTTCCTCCTTAATCCGCGATTTTAAAGCGGTTTTCTGTTCACCGCACCAAGTCGGAAGGTTTTGTTCTTCGCAGACGGCGTACTAAATTCGACTCGTCAAGAATGTCAATAATCGTTGAATTAGCGTGTTCTAATAGTCGATTTCTATGTTTTCGCGCGAAACTTTTTATTTCGTCCCGGACCGTAGGAATCCCGAGATCCCTGTGAAGATCTTCGTTTCTTATATACCACGGAGAATTTACAAATGACCTAAGCAATTTATTTTCAAACGTTTGTAAGTTATTTAAGTTTATATCGCAGAGTTGTATACCATAAGTCCAAACAGGTTTAAGAACCTGTCGATATAAAATCAATTTATTTTCAATACTAAGCTTTGAATATTAACCGAGTAACCAGTTCATATCTCTTAATTTATTTTTTAGTTCTTCGCAATTCTTTTTCACGTGCGGCTTCCATTTTAATTTCGCGTCTAGTACTGAAACCGAACTTTTGGGGGAATATAGACGTTCAGAATAAACAAATCTTTTGAATGCATGATTATTTTTATGCAGACAAGTTCTAATGAAAGAATAAAAGGGAAAACGATAGGAGCTATAATGAAATGATTTCTAACAGCGATTAATACACCACCTCCTAATAAATTTTTACTATCCACATGACGGTCTTTCCTAAAAACTATGAATTCTTGATCAAATAGTTCCGTGTCTAAGATCTTGTCATTAAGTCATGTTTCAATGAAAACAAATACATCATGTGGAAAATCTTGGGAATTTTGAAAAATATTGGCAGTTTTACTGCGAAGCCTTCTTACGTTTTCGTAGTAGAGGGAGAACCTACCAAGTTTTTTTGCAATTATATTATGGTTGTTTGCAATCTTTTTTTGCCTAGGAGGGATTGTAAATTCTTTTACCAATGTATTAGGAGGCCAAGACCTATTAAAAATTCAATCGAACAATGAAAATGGAGCTGTTGTTTTGAATGATGAAACGAAACTGTTGGGTTTACTTATTTTAGTATATTTAATGGATGACGCATTGGGTATGGATTAACAGGCAATGAGATCTTGCAAAATGTCCTTTGGTTCGATTTCCAATAGAAGACGAGAAATGAATATTGATTTGGGTTTAGGAACCGATGCTGATGCTCTAGGAGCAACAAGACTATTTGGAAGGCTGGGATCTGTTATTTCTAAATCAGAAACTAATTCTATTGGCTGTAGCACTGGTAAGTCAATGAGTACTGAGGGTTGGTTTACCTCAATATTTTAATCACTGGCTGGGGCCAAGCCCTCTCTTTGACTCATATCAATTAACCTTAGCCTGAACAGTTTTGAGGTTTGATCTTTTAGAAGCAGCACCAGAACTCTTAGAAGAGGTGGCAGCATCGCGTCCCCTTTTATGACTTTTTTTACAGGCAGTATTTGATATATTGGGTAAAATGGTTGGACTAGGTTCTGAATTATTTAGAGGTATGGGTTGTGTGATGATTTTTATACTAAAATATTAGGGAAAGAAAATTTATTAACAATTGAAACAACAGAAGAAATATTTTGAGATAATTCCTCGAAAACTTTGGAGATCTTAATAATTTCGGACTTTAAAGTGTCATTTTGATAGACAAACTGGATACAGAATGCTTTCTACAATTAGCGCAAAACCAGAAACCAATTACTTTTATTTTTCAATTAGCGCATTAGTTGCACCGATACCTTTAGCGTGAGAAAGTATTCCGCAGGGGCCATTTTGGTGAGGCGCCGAATATTTTCTTCCAAGGCGTCAATCGTATTTACATAACCCCACAAAAATAACCCCACGACGCGAGATGAAGCGCTCACCAAAAGTTTCCATCAATAAGTTGATTGTTTCGCGATGCGTCGCGCGAACCGAATTTTTATTTTGATAATAAATTTGCAAGATTTGCAGACGTTGTTTAGGAGTAAGTCTATTAATTATGAAATGGCAAACCAAACTGAGCATAAATCAAGTGACAGTTGTCTGGCTCCGAAAAAAGTATAGCCAGATTGAAAACCACACGTCTAAAAAAATGCGCTTTACATATTCATACATTCATTTTCACTAGAGTGCATATCCAAATTCAAATTAAATTTGAATACAGTGTTTTGTAATTTTCAAAAAAATTATTTGAAGAAAAATAAAACATTAAAAAATAACGACCTACATTGACACACTATGACTTTTTGTAAAGCTAAGGCTAAATTTTTAACTTTCTTTTAAATCGCGTTGTTTTTGTTTAAGGTTTAAGAGAAATTAAAAACTCAAAATTTAAAAAAAAGAGATATTTTTTCAAACTAGTTTTTTTTAACTTTACGTTATTATTACTTACATATTTGTTCTCAGTTTTCAATATCGAAGTTATTTAACAAAAAACGTTATTTCTAAGGGGGCTGTATGTCAACTTAAAGCCCACTTCACATTTATTCAAACAAAAACGTCACAATTAGAGGAACAATTGAAGGATTTCAAATTTGGATACCAAAAAATTCAACACCAAACCAATAAATAACATTACATCTTCATTTTTATAATCACTGTTTGATAACTATTTCTAATAAAATGGCAGGACCATTAAAGGGAAAATGTCTGCCGTACCCAATGTGCTACAAAATAAATACAATGTGCGCAAAAATAATCAACAAAAATATTAATGCAACTTCTAAGGTAATCGCGTTAACCAAAATTCTTTAGATCACATATCACGGAATCCGAGACCATTTGAGTGTATAGTTCACCTTGCCAGATCGTTTGAAAAATTCAAAGTGAAAAACGGTTTATTTAAACAAACTTTTTTTTCGATGCACAGTTTAATCACTAAGGTCCCGATTCTGGACTCCAAGACTTTGATCTTTTGAATAGCCTTTAATGAAGTCTAATAGTCTAATAGTCTAATATATGTAGTAAGTCCTAGCCCCTAGCCCTGACAAGTCATGATTGGATACTCAAAGATCACACACGCAAAAACGGCCGTTGACGAGGGCTTTTTATATTATTGAACGCTATTGCCGGGGAACTGTGATTTTGATTAAGAAATAATAGATTTTGTAGTCAAAATTATGATTTTAATAACAAAGTTATTTTTTATATCTAACTTTCAGTTTTTAAACAGTTTAATTGCAAAAATGAGTCCTATGTACTCATATGAGACTTCGCGCACATACAGAAACTATTCGATATTCCAGCAACTTTTCAGTTTGTTTTTTGACGCAAACTGGACGATTGCCCGAAATCATATGTGTCATATGGAATAATATGTAACTGCGTGGACATTCAACCAAATAGTTGCGGATATTTACCCATATCGTTGAATTTTGTTCTCTTCAAAGGGACATATGGTCTCTGTGCGAAAGAGAACAAGTGTGTCTTTTCTTTTATTTGCTATGCAAAAGAATAGAACAAAGGCGATAATATTTTTCTTCGTATGTATGAGATAGAAAAACTGAATAAACATTGTCAGTGTGTTGGTAAAGTTCGTCGCGATTGCTTGTGTGGAGTTGCTCATCGATCAACTTATAAATGATTAAATTATTTTGTTCCGGAAGCAGTCGCATGTGCGCGATTAGCCTAAAAGTATATGTTCTAAGACCATCTGGTTTTCAGTGTTCGACTTCAAATTAAAAAGTAATTAAAAAACTATTAATTATTCACCACTAAACTACACTGAAATTAAATAACTAACTTTACTTTTCACTTTTATTACAACCAACTTTACTCATTCACGATTAAAATTAAACTGTGTCACTGCCGTTCAAACATGTCCTTTTATACCCACCCAACAGGTTCCCGAAACAGCTTGAAGGTTCTAGTATTTGCTTCTAGGGCTTCTAGGGAAAATTTCCCTTTTCAAAGCTTTCATTTTGACGTTTAGTATTGGAAGTTCTAAAGCTCACCGAAGCTCTCCGTAGGTTAGTTTGTGTCATGTATAGTCCGTCCGGAATACGGTGCTTCTTTAATTCAAGGTCGTTATAGTTCATTTGAGTCATTATAGTACAAATGTGAGAGTCGTTACAATATGTACCTTTATTGGGTGTTTAGGTTGTTGTAATTGGTTCTGAGCCAGATTTTCCCACTGTCTTTTATTTAACTAAAAAGAGCTTGACACCTATGACAACAATTGTTCAAAATTGCAAGCTACTTTTTCCCTTCGGCCAATAGGTATTAAAATAAATGGACGTAAAAATTTTACAAACGGTTATTTGTTCAACTCCTCAAAGGCTATTATTGATATGACTTATAATGTTACGCAAATGACTTGACTTATGTCGCTGGCTCTCGTTCTATATGTACAAACAAAAATTGAATATTTAATGAATTGAATAAGAATATATTTTATTTGTTGTTTTAAAAAAAAAACATTTCTAATTGCCTGTCAACGGCTGTATGTACTATTGGGTAATATGTTCATTTGTTAGTAGATAAAAGCATATAATAAAGTAAGTTAGTCTTAGCTCAAGTCTCGAGTCTCGTATCTTGCGTTTCTCAAAGGTCCTTTTAGATGCATATGTAAACTTAAAAACAATGGAATAGCAAATCTATACTGAATAAAGCAAGTTTTGGTACTGCTCCATTCGCCGTGGTTTATTTACAAGCGTCTGTATTGAGTGGGGTTTACCTTTATTGGTTAAAATGAAGATTATTCGGATATAAATAATAATAAAATTGGGGGTTTTTTTCATATAAAGCCTAGTAGCCATTCAAAAGGACACAACGAAATCATACGAAATTATAAACCAAAAATTGCGTTCTGCTTTTATACTTGTTTTTTTTTTTTTTTTAAGTTTTTTTTCTTACGCTTATAGCATTGTTTCGAATCAGCAGAGTACTAGACAAGATTAGGCTTAAAATAATCTATTTTGTCCAATTACCTTGTTTAAATTTTTGTGGGTTCGATTATCTTGATCAGTATCACTATCTGCGTTGCTACCTTTGTTTCCCCCAGATCTTTTGAATTTTTTTGTTGATTTAGTTTTTGTCTCTCTGCCTTGATTACCAGCACCCGAAGAAGATTTCCCAGAAGCTGCTTTCTTTCGACGTTCTTCCCGTTTGTCTGTCTGAAAAAACAATTAAAATTAAATTTGAATAAATGAAACATCTTTTACTATTTTCTAAACCTAAATTTTCTGCGGCCTTTTTTTGACACTATCACATCTATGCCGAAGATAGCTTAGTAAGTGCTCATCAGGCTCATCACTTAGCGCAGTGTTAGTAGTTATTCTCTGTTCAATTTGAATATGCAGTACAGGGAAGATAGGATATTTGCCTTTCATCCATACTATTATGGATTTCAATAGGCTATCTCCATTTCAAAGCTCTCACAGGGTTGCCGTAATGATTATTATACATTGGCATAATTCTCTCAAAAATGTCGGTAGAGTTACCAACTGTTTATTTAGATTTTATTAACAGAAACATGTAGATCTTAAGCTAAACTTAAAATAAAAATTAAATTAAATCTATCCTTTTCCACACCACCAAGAGGAAAGATAGTAGGCGCGTTTTTTAGGTGCACTTATGTCTTTGAAGTACTTGAAGCCATTTTAAATTTAAATAAACACAAAAACACAGCACATAAATTATATCAACTCAAAAAGTTTATTGCACTGCAATATTTATTCCCGAAATTCTCTTTTTTTATTTTAATTTATAGCCAAGTAATATTTGTATAGCTGCATTTTAACCGTTTTTTTTTTGTTCAAGGAAAAAAATAATAAATTAAGCAGAAAAACACGCCACGACAACACCTTTTTTCTTAAACTTAGGATACATGCTCCAAAAGGCTATAAGAAAGCTTCAATTCTGAAAGCTCTATAGCAAAAACCAAAGAAAAGGTATTATAATTTCCATCAACGAATGAATATGGTAACTCTGAACAAATGTGTTTTTACTTTTAACAAACCAATGGGCGAGAGATAAAATGACGATCAGTCTCCTCATAGAACGAGAAAGAACAGGTCATGCTGGGATGTACGTGGGTTTATGGAATAATACAAAAACAATTCAAATATAACTCACGGGTTCGGTTTTTATTTCAGTCGCAATTTCTTAAGTTGAATGCCATGCAAACATCAGCAGGCACCAGTGTGTTTGAAAAAGCTCTGCCATAAGGCCTGTACTGCATATTCAAATTGAACAGAGTATAGTAAGCAACAAACTACTAAAGACATACACTTTACAAAATAAAATTAAAAACAATAATTATAAAAAAAAAATCATATACAATGAATATGAAATGATAAAAAATTATAAACATTTAAGAGCGTGGTACCAAAGATAATATAACAAGTAAGGATGTCGCACGTAGAACAAAAATCTGTGCCAGAAAATTTACATCACCGTGGGTCCACCAACATGTATCTAAGATTTAAAAGCCATAAGCAACATTCAAAGGTTTCTGCCAGCTGTTTTCTCACACTGTCTCTCTGCATTTTTTTGCTTTTTTGTTGCTGGACCTATGCCTACCAAAGGAAGAAAAATTCATTTGATGTTGAGATTTGGGCTTCTGTCAGTCCGTAGAAAGGAAAGGGAGTTTTTTTTTGTTATTCATCATTTTTTCTTTCCTACTACAGGCAGATCAAAATGAAAATGTGGCAATAGAATGAACTGCCTGTGTTTTGTTTTTGTTTGAATTTTTGCCGTCGAGGAATTTTGATTTTTTTCTTATCTGATTTCTTCGTCCTTGTGCCTTGTTGTTTTTTCTTGTTCCTTACAAAAACATTAAGAAAAAAAGGCATTGAAATATCCATATACCTACCTAATTACATTGATTTTATTTTATTTTATTTTCTGGATTCTACATTTTTGCCGATCAGAATCAAACCGAAAGAAATTTAAGTTGAAAAATGATGTAGCGAGTATTTCAACTCTTTTTTATGTAAATTTTAGATTTCTTGTAATTTCGTTGTTTTGATCAAAATTATCATTAAGATGATCCTACAAATTATTTTATGAATGAATGATGGAATTTCATTTTATCATTGAATAAGGCTTACAATAAATTTGTAAGAAAAAAGTGTACCTATTGTAAGCTTTATTTAATGTTAACATTCAATCATTCATTTATTCATACAAATTATTTTAGCTAGGTAAATACATCGTCCATCAGTCTGTGGGGTTGGGTGTGTATTTGTATTTGTTAAAAATCTCTGAGGACTGTTACAGAAGATAAGCAGATATTTTAATAAATAATAAAGGTAGGTATGTTTTTTATATATGTATTTAAATGTACCTATAGTAGGTATATATGTATAGGTAGGAACATATGTATGTATTTGAACACGTCTAGGTAACTATACTGTCGTGTTAAGAAGAAAACACTTATCTCACTTTTTTTCTGCTTTGAGCAGCGGCGTATACATCAGCTTCTCTCCTTAGGTGGTCCTACGGATATAAATTTACACAAATCAGTAAGAACTAAATAATTTATTAAATAAAAGACTGGTCCACAATTTCTTTTGTTTCAATCTTAGGCTTTTCTTGGAATTAAGTTCCGCTGGTTCCATAAATATTACCATTTTTTTTATTAATACCTACCTATTTATTAAATAGCTTAAGTTGAAACTTTGGCAAGGTTAAAATTCGTTTGGCAAAATTCTATTTTCGAAATTCTGTTTACATAATTCTGTCGTGTTTTTACTTCCCTTTTCAATTTTTTCTTTTGTAAATAAGAAAAAAACAGAATGAAAATTATTTTATTTATTCATTTATTAATGAAAGACTATTTTTAGTAAAAACTCCTTATTTTGAAAAGCAAATGTTTCAACCTTTTAGGTATCTTCAAAATAAATATTTTTGAAGTAACATTCTTCTTTATAGGTATAACCATCAAAATTTTAAGATTGGTCAAACAATAAATGAGTTCAAATTCTTTGAGTACTTATTCAATTATTAAAAAACCAATATTATTTCTTAACATTTTTTGTTTTCATATCTATTTTAGAAGAAACTCATAAAATCAATATTAATTTTTATATTTTTCTGAGTAATTATGCAGAGGCAAGTAGTTTTTCTCATGATAATTTTAACACAATTTAGACCCGTTTGCTGATACGAAACTTTGGAGGATTTATGTTCTACTTAAAAACTTATGTTCTACTTTTTCCTCTGCGTAAACTGTCACATAAGCGCTTATGTTCTACTTAAATATTTAAGTTTCGTATCAGCATGGCCCTTAGAAATGTAAAAAGAAATGTATTCAAAGGCAAGACAAAAATCCTTGCGTAAATTCAGATTTCAATCTAAAATTTTATTTCAACTTGAATTCTGTTTTGTCATTATATTCGTATAGTTTCGTATTGTAATACAAATTAATTTAAAACTTAAACTTTTTTTTTTAATGGAGACGATTTCCTTCATGCTTTGAACAGAATTCCCACAACCGAAAAAAATTTAAACCGATCAAAAACCATATTTAAATTATTTGTTATTTTGTTTTTGAGAGGGTATTTTTGCCACAAATGTAGATCTAATATATTGATTTAAAGTAAAAAAAAATAAATTAATTCTTGTACCTAATGGAATACAAAAATGGTTAAAATAGTCTTTTTGATATCTCTTAATCAAAAGTAATGAATAATGATTAATGAATGTATGTCAATCACGCAACGTAGTAATTTAGAAAATTTCATGAAATTTATATTACGGAAGTACATAATGGGTATTTATTACACAGGAAAAAAAATAAACTTTATTCCCGGTACGATTTTTTCTTGTTTCGGTTAACATACAAACTATGGGATTTTAGTACACGTTACGCAAAACTCCTTGTATAGCATAGAAATCTATTATATCTAACAAAAAATATTGAATTTTTTCAAGTTTTAAGACAAACAATATATATTTTTACAAAAATGCGAAGGTAAGGGGAATACAGACCAAGCTGCTTAGCAGTAACTTCTATCAAATTATTGGCTGAGACCTTTTTTAAGAACATTCGATTTCTATTATAATACCTAATAACGGCGTATATAAGGGGGGGTCACGTGGGGTAGTGACTCCCTCCGAGAACTCAAAGATCAACGCAAGGAAATATAAGAAATATTCGCAATTTTAATATAAAGGGTTTTTCAACAGGGACGCTACAAAAGTAGAGCGACAGGGACAGCAAACGACGCCATATTTCTTTCCGCTCTTTTGACATTTCTCTTCAGTAAGGTTTGTCATTTTATGATGGAAAGATATACGAGCCAACAACGAATCGAAATTATTAAAATTTACTTCCGAAATTCGGAGTCAGTGGCCTCAACGTTAAGAGCGCTACTTCCAATTTAAAGTCGTCATAATCGTCCTAGCAGATCAACAATTGAGCGTCTAGTGGACAAATTTGAATCCACAGGCACAGTACAAAATGTTCCCGTGCCAGTGAGACAAAGAAATGCCCGTTGTGTCGAGAATATTGCTGCCGCTGAGGCTTCAGTTGCAGAAAGCCCAAATGTGTCTTTCACACGTCGTTCTCAAGCGTTGGGCATCTCTGTGACGTCGTTGTGGCGAATTTTGCGAAAAGATCTTGGCCTACATCCTAACAAGATTAAATTGACGCAAGAACTGAAGCCGCTTGACCACCAGAAGCGTCGTATGTTCGTGAATTGGGCTGAGCAACAACTTGAAAATGATTCGGTTTTTCATCGAAAAATCATCTTCAGCGATGAGGCTCATTTCTGGCTAAATGGATGCGTCAATAAACAAAATATGCGGTATTGCTCAGGCAGCAATCCACACGTACTCCATTAGTCATCATTGCATCCCCAAAAAATTACGGTTTGGTGTGGTTTATGGGCCGGTGGCGTCATTGGGCCGTACTTCTTCCGTGATGATCAAGACCGGTACGTTACTGTGAATGGGGATCGCTACCGTTCAATGATAGCCGAATATTTTTGGCCCCAATTGGATGATATGGACTTGGAGGACATGTGGTTCCAACAGGACGGCCGGCACGGCGGCGCCACAAGCCACATAGCAAATGCCACAATCAATTTATCGGAAACCAAGTTTGGAGAACGTGTTATCTCACGAAATGGTCCATTCGCTTGGCCGCCTCGATGTGCGATTTGACGCCGTTAGACTATTTCCTGTGGGGCTACGTCAAGTCTATGGTCTATGACAACAAGCTAGCGACGATTGATGAACTTCGTACGAATATCGAACCTGAAATTGCAGCAGTATTGGCCGATTTATGCTTAAAAGCCGTCGAAAATTGGGTTCACCGTCTGGACTTCTGCAAGCGTGCCCGTAGTGGCCATGCAAAATAAATCGAGTTCAATACATAATGGCATCGAACGTACTTTCACAGGAATAAAGAATTTCATTGATATCCAAAACCGTTTTTGTTTTATTTAAAAAAAACTTTTGTAGCGCTCTTATTAAAAACCCGATACATACATATGTATATTATTTCAAAATCTTTCTGTTTACATTGTAGCTTTGGAATTGACTATTTATTATTTTAATAGAGCACCTAACTACTATAGCCAACATTACTAGCCATAGATCGAATAATATTATTTATTTGATACCAAATCATGATGTATTTTAACGATTGACAAACTATCGTTACTTATATTTAATGGCATTTTCTAGGTAGTTAAGCTAACAACGTCACGTCGCGCCGCATGACAGTCATAATCATACAGTAGTATTGGGGTTTTATTAGTTAAATTAATACATTTTTTGATTAAGTTCTATCAAAAAGACGATTTTGACCATTTTGGCATTCTATTGGGAAACAGAATTGATTAATTTTTTTATTCAAAATCAATTTGGTAGGTCTACACTTTTGGCACCTTCTCTAGTGCAAAAAAAAAAATCAATATTTTTGATCGGTTTAAATTATTTCGATTGTGAGAATTTCGTTACAAACATGAAGAAAAAACGTTTCCCATAAAAAAGAATAAGTTTAAAATGAATCGGTATATTCCACATTTTCATATCTTTCCACTATAAGTGGATTAAAAAAAAAAATGACAGAGACAAAATTATATGAATATGACAAGCTAAAATTCAAGTTCAAATCGTATTCCATTCACAAAAGAAAATAAATGTTTAAATTGAATATGAATTTAGCAAGGGATTCTTGAAATAAATGTTTACTGGTCCCAAAAATTTAACTAATTTTAAAAATATTAATCAATGCGTCAATTTTATTAAAAGCAAAAAATAAATTCATTGGTAGCTACGGTTTTTCAAAATTATTTTTTACATATCGATACCTTCCCGTAAGAATGTATTAAGCGACATTTTAAAAATTTTAAGTTTAAATTTTTAAAAGCCCCTTTTTTAATTATTTATTTGTGTATTTTGAAGTAATAAACAGATTTTTAAACAAATTTTGAGTTGAAAATTACTTTACAATTTTTTTTATTTCCTTAGATGCACACATGAAAAACAAATCCATAGGTTTATTTCGATGCCTCTTATTTTTTTTAAATGTCGCTTAATACATTCTTACGGGAAGGTATCGATGTGTTAAATCTTCCTAGGGCAAGTACTTTAACAAATCGAACTTATCTATTCTTATATGGCTCTATATGGGTTTCATTGTGGCTGTATTCAGTTCTCACAAATGAAACATTTATCACACTTTCACTTCATGAGAAAAAATGAAGAGTTCAAAATATATCATTTTGAGCGGCCAAAACACCAAATAGATTATTTAAATTTGAACTGAAATAAACCTTTGGTGGAAAATAGCATTCATTTATTTTAAGAATAGCCAGGTTTATTTGTATTGTACATACTCGTACATACGTCATATTTTGTAAGCGTTTTCAACTCTGCCAAAAATGGCCCTTACTCCGAACTGCTAAAAAGTCAGATCCTTTTTTCCTTCTAACACGGCAGAAAATATACAAAGCGGTAACAGGTAAACATGTGTACTACCTACCTTCCAAATTAACTGAGAGTTAAAAATACTTTGGCATTTTGAGAAAAACACCAATTCAAAAGCAGTAAAGGGCCATTAGAATATGACAGCTTTCATAGAAAAAATAAGTTTTTAAAATATTAAAAACCGCATTTAAATCGTTCTTTTAACTTTATAAATGACTATAGTAAAATAGCTTAGAGCTCAAAAACAAGTATGTCATTCGTTTTTCTTAAAAAACTAATGTTTTATGCATATATGTATATATAAACATATTGGTTTTGTACATTGGCAACATTAAAAAAAAGTTTTGGTATGACAGTTTTAGCATATGTACATATATTTATTTAAATACATTTATCAACCGGCGCATAAGCCTAAAGTCCGTAATGGGCTTTTGGCTCTCTTGGGTGGGTTTTGAGTCCATAAATGTATTATGAACTAATAACTCATCAAAGCGGGCCAAAACCCCAGAGGAAAGTGGGTCGATAGTTCATAGTTTTTTTTCAGAAAGTTGGTCATAAGTCCATAATCAAAAAAATACGAGTACATAAGATACTTTGCATACACCCGTGCCCATTATGGACTTCTAACCCACCCAAGTGAGCCAAAAGCCCATTATGGGCTACCTACCTAAATATACCTACTGTAGGTACAATAAATACATACATACATATACCTACCATTTTTGTTTAATAAAATATCTGCATTACTTCTGCAAAAGGCCCCAGAGTTTCTTAACAAACACAAACACACCTTACCCCACAGACAGAAGAACGATGTACCTACCTACCTAGAGAAATTAATTTGTATGAATGAATGATTGAATTTTATTTTATAATTTTTTTAACAAATTTACTGTAACCCTTATTTAATGATAAAATAAAATTCAATCATTCATTCATGAAATAATTTGTAAGATCATCGTAACGATAACTTTGATCAAAACAACGAAATTACAAGAAATCTAAAATTTACATGAAAAAGAGTTGAAATACTCGCTACCCTTTTTTTCAACTCAAATTTTCTTTCGGTTTGATTCTGATCGACAAAATTGTAGAATCCAGAAAATAAAATTAAATCTATATAAGTGGGTAGGTATATGGCTATTTCAATGCCTTTTTTTTAATGCACTTGTAAGGCACAAGATACAACAACAAGGCACAAGGACGAAGAAATCAACGTCGACAACAAACCTCGAATACAAAATACATATACAGTAACTCACATATTCGATCGAATGAGTTTTACTATTTTGATTTTTGTCATATTAAGATTAATAATATGTTTGCATACTTTTAAAAAAACAATATTTTATTAGTTCAAAACTTAAGAAATAACACTAAATGGGTTTAGATGTAAATAAAACATTTAAAATAAAAAAAGTAAACTAAATGAAGAAATTGGAATTTGATCAGTTTTGTGAGTTTATACAATATGGAAAAACTAAGGCAATTCAATACTTTGTATGCCCTCCTTTTGCAGCTAAAACAGCTTTTATCCGGTTTGGCATACTGTAAATTAGTTTTTGGCATTCTTCTATGCTAATATTTTGCCACTCAGTTTCCACTCTTTGCCATACTTCATCCATAGATCTAGCGCAATGATCCCAAATGAAATCCTGCGTTTAAGGATCCCCAAAGATGTTCAATGGGGTTCAGATCCGGGGACTGGGGTGGCCAGTCTAAAACATTGACTCCTTGAGTTTGAAGCCAATCGCGAGTGATTCTTGCAGTATGTTTCGGATCATTGTCTTGTTGAAAGACAATGTCCGAAAGCCCCTTACCCCATTTTCTGACCGATGAGACAAGGCTATCATTCAATATTTGAATGTAGGATTGTGCTGTCATTCGACCATCCTACCTTAGAGCACACCCCAACACCGGAAGAATGCATACATCCCCATATCATAATATTACCGCCCCCAAATTTTACCGTTTCTTTTACCAAACGTTTTGATAGAGGCTCTTTGGGCTTTTTCCAAACCCATTCTCTGCCATCGGAACCCAGACGATTGATTTTAGTTTCGTCGGACCACACGACATTTTCCCAGTCCGTTATGGTGTAGTTTCTATATTTTTTTGCAAACTGCAAACGCAGCTTTCGGTGGCGATTCGTCAGTAAGGGTTTTCTTATTTTTGCTCGTCCTTTCATTCCGGCTTGTCTTAGAACTCTTCTAACCGTTTCTGGGCTGACATCAACTCCCTGAGTAGCTGATAAGTTCTGTTTTATTTGTACAGCATTGTCAAATGTTCCAGTGATGACAGATCTAACGATGTTCCGTTTTGTAACAGGATTCAATTTGGGTTTTCTTCCTGACGGTCGACTTTTTGTTGTGATATTAAGCATCTTTCTATACTTGCTGACAGTACTTATTGAACATTTTAGTTTATTCGATATTTCTCTATGCGTATTATGTTCCACCAATAGTTTTTTATACTTTCCTTTAAACCGGCTTACTTCTTTCATTGTTTAACCTTTTTCATTTTTTATAAAAAAATTAAATATTTCAAAAAAGATCCAAAGGAAGAATGAACACGGGACAAAAATACTACAGCTTACTTACTTACCTTTAATTTTTTATCAGTTTCACAATTTTTTTTTTATTAATTAGAGATTTGCTCTGTACAACTTCACTGCAATAAAGAACTCACAAAACTGATCGAATGTACCTATTCCTCAATGACCTTGTATTTGGTAACGGTATTTACGATTAGCTGTAATTCTCATTGGTAAATCATTAAGCTTGTTTACCTCTAGCAAATCATGTGTAAAATATTTCTGCAGTGTCATATAGTAACTTTTTGTGAAACGTTTTAAGAAAATGTGGCTCACATTCGATCGAAAATGTGAGTTACTGTATGTATTTATATATACTCAAAGGCTAAAATTAAGAGTTATTTCTGAAACATCGATTTTCCTTAAAAACAAGATGGCTGCCAACCTAAAAGGGGAGAGTGGTCGAAAATTTGTTTTCAAACTCCTTATGTCATCCTCTTCTAATGAGTCGAACAAAAAATATATAACTTTTTTGTTTTACTTGAAAAATGTTTATTATACGTTTTAAACGAGAACAAAATTTTAAAATAGGTTTTTTTTTTATTTAGTCGAAAAATATCAATCGTAGCCAAAAAAAGATTATAACCAAGTTGGTAGATAATTAAATTTTGAACAACTTTTGTTAAGTTCATTTTTGGCGAGTTATTTCCCAAAAACCGATTTTCGTTAAATTCAAGATGGCAGCTAACGCAATGGAGTAAGGAAGTCGAACACTTTTTTTTAGACTCTTAATAATCCCCTCTACCGATTGAAATAAAAAAACCCATATCTAATTTTTTGCATTTAAAATGCTATCCCGACTGGGCTATACAAACAAAAACAAAACACAGACAGTTCGTTTTTTTGCCCAGAGAATATCAATTACCAAGAAGCCAATCCTTGGCTGTCATCCGGCTTTGCCTACAAACTTAAACACGCACACATAGACAGTGGGGCTAAGTCCACCACTAGGTTTTTGCTCAAATTGACAGTTGGGATCAACCCACCACTGATTTATTCGCACACATAGACAGTTGGGATCTTCAGTTATTTTCAAATTTACTTGGGCTGCAATGGGCTTGTTCAGAAAGTATAAAAAAGGGAGAAATTATATATCAAGTGCTCACCGGACCTTATGAGAATAAGTTGTGGTTTATTTTTTTTATGTAAATTGTAGTCGCTTCTTACTAATTCCCGCCTGTCTGGAAAATAAATATCTTTAATTACTTTCTTTTCGATAAACAACTTATCTTTTCTATTTTTTTCCATTTCAACTCCCGAAATGTATAAGGAAATGTAGAAAATGTACTCTTTTCTTGACAGAAAATAACTTACAGTGAGTAAGAAGAAAGTTTTAAATAATTTTGCGAAATGAAAAAAGATATTCACAAACTACTACGCTTACATGTGTTGTTAAACTAGCTTGAAGCTCGCGTCAACTCTTTGTAAGCCTGGGTTGAGTTAAAATGAGCTTGATTTGACTAGATCTCGTTCGGGGAGCGGAGTCAAGTCGACATTTGTGACGAAAAACCTTGGTCAAGGAGTTGGTCTTACAGATATTGCATTATGGTCGGTTAAGATAGACTTTAATAGACAAGTGTAGTAAGTACTAGTGTTAATTTAAATACATCTGTCTTTCATTAAAAAGAAATACATAAATGTCAATAATTTTTCTGGAATCTCATTATCATTTTACTCAACTCCAAATAAAGCACTCCACTCAAGTGACGAAAAACGTGGGTCAAATATTCCCTATTGCAACTCGAGCTCTCGATCCTGCTTGTAAACGTAGTAACATGCCGGCTCCACTAGACATGAGCCATGCTCAGACTATGAACCTGTCGAGAAAAAAAACCAATGGCGGCAGAAAAATCCAAGTCTTGTCGACGACATGTCAAAGAAAACCAACTTTAGAACAGCACATGACAGCTGTTCACAGCTCGGCCATGAGATTTGAGATTTCACGTGCGTGTGAGTTTTTGTCTGATTTTCAATCAATTGGTTATTAATAATAATAATATTAATATAATGCATATTTAAACGTTTTCATAAGAGCCCAAATGAGGTAATTTTGCAAATTACAGAAAAAGTGTTTTCATCTGTAATTTGGTATTTCTTTTGACAGCTCATTTCATTTTTTGAGTTTCAACCCTGCCTGTTAATCGCTTTTTGATGTTGATTTTTTTAATTCAGCTTAAACATTTTCGTACAAAATCTATCTATTTATTTATATAGCGATATGTGTTTGTATTAATAAAACGGGGTTAATGTTTTGATCCTTAGCTCCGCACTTTCAGCTCACTGATTTGGTGGTTCAACTGAGAGTGGTTCAAGCATGTAATTGGATTGGACATGAAACCTAAATCATCATTAAAACCCAGTAGATCCACAGAAATTGATGAATTAAAAATTTTGAACCACGGAGCATTGTTTAGCCCCGACGTCGTTTTTTTTGTCCAAGCCCATTCAGGTGTGTTCTATTTGTTGAACACATCCCGTGGTCAGAATTATTCACCTCGGTCTGTCAATTAGATGTCAAAACAAAACCAAATACAGGATGTTCCCTATTTCATGCAGGATAATTTATGAAATGATATTTTAAAAAAAAATCGTATGGGAGGGGGGGACTATTTATCCACTTTTAGATAAGAGTAATGACTTTCTTAAAACAAAAAAATTTAAAAACAACGGCACCACTAACTTGCAACTTGCAATGTTATGCTCTTTATTTTTGTTTAATTAACTTTTTTGAATTTTACGACAAAATTTATGTAAAATCAAAATAGCTAAAAAAATATGACAGCAGCTATAAGGTCATACTTTAATTTCTTAAAAACCATTCTCGAATCAATTTTTTCTAATTAATTTGTTTCATGATCATTTTTTAAAAAAATAATTATCCAACTAAAAAATAAAAAAAAGTTAGTGTATTTGTTAAAACTATTTCATTTCTTTTATACTATGAAGTATAATATCAGTAATAAGTTTTCAATTCTCCTATTAAACACTCAAAACCAAACGCTTAGATACCATGAAGTTTAAAAAAAAATTTAAAATAGCTATTGCTGTTGGGCTGGATTAACTTTTATCACGTGCTACAAAAACGATTTTGAAAACTCCTCATTATTTCTTTTTTGTACTTAAGTTAAATCCAGATCAATATCCGAATCCCGACAGAAGATAATAAAATCCACCTAATATCTACTTTAATACTTATAAAGTGGAAATTGAGAGTTTAGTGGAGTTTAAACAACAAATTGAAGTTCCGGTGTCAAATTGCAGAAAAACTATATTTGTATTTCTTAACTATTTTTTTCCTTAGAATATATCCAACAATAATTTTAAAATTATTCTGGATGAAGACTGGGCCACCCTGTATAATATGCAAAATGCATTGAAGATGAATGGAAATCTGAGTTATTGAAGACATTTTATGGATTCATTTTTTTGTATTTTATTATAATTGTGGATGTTTAAACATTAAACAATTTCACATCGATGTTTTTGTTATTAGCCGAAGTAAAATTCTCAAAACTATTCCCCAATCTTCAAAGAAAAAAAACTGAGCTGTCAAAACAAATAAATCTCACCGCGTTACATTGTTGCTGCAATTCACATCATTTCAACGATGCGAAGTGAAATTACAAATACAACAATGTAAACAAATGGGTTTTGGAGGGTGAAACGTACTAAAGAATGGCTTCTTGGTAATTGATATTCTCTGCTTTTGCTAAATTTTTATTTAGATCTGCCTTAAGTAGGAAAAAAAAATTGAACAAACTAAAAAAACCTCTCCTTCCTTCCTACGGACTGACAGAAGCCAAACTATCAACATCAAATGAATTTTTGATTTTTTTAATTCACCTGATCCCAAATAATTACATATCATTGGTCTTTTTACCTACACATTTCGTTTTTTTTTTAAATTAATTTTTTTGAATAATTGACAATTCTATTGATATATCATGCATAACTGTATGTACTACACGAGCTTCACAAATAATTTATTAAATCTATCTAACAAAATTCAATCAAATCAATTAAAATTATCAAAAATCATAAACTCGATCGTCGTCCAGATTGAGGTTTGTGTGGAGACGAATAAGCCCAAAGAAAACAACACAAATATTTTCCATAGTAATTCCAACAACAACGTTTTCATTAGTTTAATGGTGGATGATTTCCTAGGGAATGACTTCGTTGTTTGTTATAAGCTAATAGGGTTTGGTTTAGTTTTTGAGTATGTTTTTTTTTGGTAATTTTATGATAGGAAAGTGACGTTTCTTAATAATTTTTTTTTTAATTGTATTGGATATGATAAGTTTGTAGGCTAGACAGGTCGTCCTTCAATTGGGTTGATTTTTGGTTATTAGTTTGGTTAAAAGATGGTAGGGTGGGTAAGCAAAACTGTATTTGCTCGAATGTAGTTTTTCATTAATCTTTTTTTTTGCAAGGGCGTATGGTTGGTATTTTATTATGTCCGTAGAAAAAGTGTTTTTTGTCATTGTCATTTATGGGAATGGTTTATAAAAAGGTTTTTTTTTTTTTTTAATTTGTAAGTAGATGATTTGAGGACGAGGAAGGTTGTAGCAAAGATAATATAACAAGTAAAGATGTAGAGATGATGAAAGATGTAAGGATGATGTAAAGATGATGAAAGAAAGTGATGATAAAGCTTTTTTGTTGCTGGACCTATGCCTACCAAAGCTTTATATATAAACTTCATAGTAATATCATGAACATCGCTGATTTTAGCGTCACGTAGCGGTGAAACAGCTTGCCTACTCTCAACACAAAATGTTAAGGGAAACATTTTGATGTATTTTGTTTCAGTTTTCTTCTTCTACTTTTGTGTTTTTGTATTTTTATTTTCAGTCATAAGAATGCATTGGTTAGGGATGGATCACCGCTCAGCGCTCCAGAAATGAATACATTTTTTTGTTGTTTATTGTAGGTGTGTAGGTCGTATAGGCCTGCTGATCGCCGTCCGTGGTTCGTTCTGTTAGATGGTTGGTGGGGTGGATGGTTTATTAAGTGACGTTTTCGTTCTGATGATATTTTACTTTTGCTTTATCCCTTTTTTGTGCATCTGCGTGTGTATGTGTATATTTTATTGTCATATGCCTCGATCTTGACAGGAATTTTATTTCGTATTTTCTTTTCAGAATTTTTGTGAGGGATACAAATATTTTAAAGAAAAGTTGGAGGATTTCTGTCGTTTGCGGCGGGAAAACATTATAATTGCCTTGTTGGCGGTTGTTTTTTTTTAATTTTTAGCTTTCCCTTGTCCTTTTTTGTGCAGGTGCGTGTGTACACTTGCAGGTATAACTTTATTATTGCTCTTTTCGATCTTTAAATAATGACAAGAGTTTTCAATTTTGTTAATATATAATTTAAGGGATTTCTGTTCGGTATGAGCCGATATGAATGTATGTATGTAGGTAGGTACCTAACATATGTATATTGTAAAGTTGTTATGTAAAATTTATCCGTTTTGATTTTTAAGGGTGAGTAGTGGGTGTGTTTGATTTATTTGTTTATTTATTTCTTCATTTAGTAAAGAAAATTGCTAAAATAAATGATGGCATACGTAAATGTGAAAGTTTTTCAATTAAAAAATAAGGTAATATTTTCATTTACAATTTGAAAAAGAAAATATGTAGGTACCTACCTTACAAAAGTCAATAGATGTAATTTTGTAGGATATTGATTTTTTAAATTCAATAAATTCCTACACCCAAAAAAACAATTAGTGCATTTATCTAAAAAGTTCGTTTATTTGTCAAAACTTTCGTGGTGCAAAACCACGAATGTTTTTATGAATATGCACTAATTGACTTTCGTTAAATTACAAATAGCATTGTTTATTTCATTCGTGAATGCTACGAAATTTTCGTATTTTTACAAATAAAATTTAGTTGAATTTACGCAATATTTTTCAAAAATTTTGTAGAATATAGTTACAAAATATTTTGGGATATTTTGTGTATTGTACGAAGTCTTTGGGTTTTAAATGAATTTTTAACTTTAATGGCTGCACAACTGTATTTGTCCTTAATGTCCTTAATCCAACAGAACGACGTGATAAACTGAATGCACTAGTGGGGGCACTTCAAATTTTTCATAAAAAATACATGGTTTTTTCACAGTCTCTTACTCAAAGTATCGGTAAAAGTGTAAACGTAAGCTTGGCACATATACTAAGTACCATACAAGGTATACAAATATGTTTTTTTTTTTAAATTTTTCTTAAAACAACAGTTACCTAATCCATTATAAATAACAACAAATGCACAAAAACAACGATATTTTATTTGGTTTTTAATGGGGTAAATATTCAACAAATTTGTTGAAAATATTTTATTAATACACCTTACTTAATTTATGTGCCAAGTTTAAAGATTTTCCATAAACTTTTACAATTTTGCTGATATTTTGAGTAAAAACTGTGAAACCCCCATGTTTTTTGTATAAAGGTCCACGCTAGAACGGTGTTAACGTTAACCGGTTTCTATTGAATTTTACACAAATTTGTTTCAATAACCTTGATTATTTTTCTCATTGATGACAATATTTTAAAAATTCAAATAAAAATATATACCTAAGAATAAAAAAGAATTTTAAATCGTACGTGTCTTCTCCGTTAACGTTAGCTATCTTCTTTGTTACCATCTTTAACATTTTTTATGAAAGTAAAATGCAATTAAGCATTTAACCAAAGATGGTTTTTAGTATACGTAACTTTAATGAGTTAAAATCAACTCCTTATTTTGATAGACTGCGCACAATTTTTAACTTTAAAAGTGTTCCCAACTGAACAAAATCAGTCATTTGCTAACTCTTTTTTGGATTTATAAGGTATTTTGTTCACTTTCATCGCGTACTTTGTTTTATAACGATTTTTATTTTTACTAATTGGTCACTTGTAGGGGTATTTATGCACTAAAAAATCATTTTGTAAAAGTAACTGATTCTTCCTTCGCAATTTACATGACTTTTCTGTCAAAAAGTTAAGTTTAAGAACTTAAAATATCAATATCAAATGATATAATTATAATTATATACTATATGAAAATCGTTAATAAATTGAATTTATATCCACTAGAAAAAAAACTTCAAACAATACCGTTAGCTATTAAAAACTAAAATATATATATATTTACAAGCATTTTTATTTGTATTACTAAAATTTTTATATTTATTTTTTTTTTGCCCTAATGAAAATATGGAATTTTACGTTAGTAAAAAATGCTATGACGTAAGCTACATTCTATTTGCAAAACATTAATTTTCGCCATATTCTCGTTTTCTTAAAGGCTTTTACCAAATAATAGGTTGTTTTCCAATGACGTCTTAGAAAACAAGTTTTTCTGTCCATAGACACCTTATTCGTTTTGATTGGAAAACTACACGCTCCGCAATCTTTTTTTTTTTTCTTAAAATCACCATTTGAGTCCGAAACATTCTTAAGAAAAAGGCCGGAAATCTATAAACCTAACGTGTCTACTCCGTAAACATTTATTTTTTTGTACATAAGTAGTATACTCTTGCTACATTAAATTATTTTTTGGTGAAGCGTATATTGTAGATGTAGCGTAGTAGATGACACATACTCGTACTTTGTGATGAGTTCTTAAAAACCACTGAGTTTCGTGAACAAATATTACCTTCTTATAAAAAAAAACCTCACTTCAAGCGTCTGATTGTCTTCTCCATTGCTTTGGAATGGCCGTAAAAGCACCTACTATGATTACATACCTGTATCAATTAAATGGTGTTTAAAAGAATTTTTTTCGAAATTAAAATTATTTACATATGTACATATATACCTATCATATATCATCCTTAAATCGGTTTCTCCTGAAGAAATTTTTATATCTAAAACAAACCTACTAAGTCTGACTTTCTCGCAACAACAAATAAATTAATCTAATCCAGGTACCTACCCATTTACGAACAAAAAATTAGGTAGAGATATCTACATACATAATTTTTTGGAAGCTTAAACAAATAAATACTTTTTTGAAATTATTTATTTGTATTCTTTTCTTTGCCAAAATTGTTAATTGAAACATTTTTTTCAATCAAATCACCTCTGTCATTTACCTAAATGGTATAGGTACCTATTTATTGTTATTTTTTTATTTACCACTGAAAAAATAAATAAATGAAACGAAATAAATATTTTCCACCCCCAGAAGTCAAAATAGACAAATTTATGAAATAACAAAGTTTATCTTGAAACAAGAGATTATCAATTATAATAATATTGATAATCTCTGCTTGAAACCATCATCATATATTTTTCTTTTACAAACAGAAGAAATATCCAATAAGAACATAAATTCAATCATCAAAAACGAAAAAACACACGAACGCGGAGAAAAATGAGGATAGAACAAAAAATTAAAACAAAAAACCACCACCATTGCATTTCAAAACTGTTTCATAGCAAAAGAAAAAAGAGAATCCATACCCATAAACCAACAACAAAACGGGATACAAATGCCATTGTTATGAACTCAATTTTCAAAATGTTGAAGCAACTTTAACGACGCATGGCACCACTGGACAAACAGCGCGTAAATAAAAACGACTCCATGATATTACTATGAAGTTTATATACAAAGACCAAAGGAAGAAAAATTCATTTGATGTTGAGAGTTTTGCTTCTGTCAGTCAGTTGAAAGGAAAGAGAGGTTTTATTGTTTGTTCATCATTTTTCTTTCCTACTAAAGGGTAAAGGCAGATCAAAATGAAAACATGGCAAAAGAATGAACTGTCTGTGTTTTGTTTTTGTTTGTATTTTTGTGGTCGAGAGATTTTGATTTTTTCTTGGTTGATTTCTTCTTCCTTGTGCCTTGTTGTTGTATCTTGTGCTTTACAAGTGCATTAAGAAAAAAAAATCATTGAAATATCCATAAACCTACCTGCTTACATAGATTCAATTTTATTTTCTGCTGGATTCTACAATTTTGTCGATCAGAATCAAACCGATAGAAATTTTAGTTGAAAAAAGAGGTCGTGAGTATTTCAACTCTTTTTCACGTTAATTTTAGATTTCTTGTAATTTCGTTGTTTTAATCGAAATTATCTTACGATGATCTTACAAATTTTTTTACGAATGAATGATTGAATTTTATTTTATCATTAAATAAGGGTTACAGTAAAATTGTTAAAAAAATTATAAAATAAAATTCAATCATTCAGTCACACAAATTTTTTTCTCTAGGTCGGTAGGTACATCGTCCTTCAATATGTGGGGTGAGGTGTGTTTATGTTTCTTAAGAAACTCGGGGGACTTTTACAGAATATAAAGGTATGCAGATATTTTAATAAACAATAATAGTAGGTACCTTGGTAGGTATGTGTATGTACATATGTATTTATTGTACCTACAGTAGGTATTCGTAGGTAGGTAAACCTATGCATACAGATTTTTTATTGCGATATACTAGGTACTATAGAGGGAAAGTTTTGGATTAGTGCTAAAAAAAATATCTAGATAACAATCAAACATAACATTACGATGAAAGAGAACTCGAATTAAGTTGGTGGCCCACTTCACTGAAGCAATTTTTTTTCAAAATTTGAACTTAAGGTTTTTTTTTAACCCGCCAGGAGGGAAATTAAGTTTTTTGCTTACCTCCAAAAATAACGGTACCACGGTACCTACTTGACATACAACCGTTAAGGAAACAGTTGCAAGAGAACTCGAATTAAGTTGGTGGCCCACTTCACTGAAGCAATTATTTTTTCAAAATTTGAACTTAAGGTTTTTTTTTAACCCGCCAGGAGGGAAATTAAGTTTTTTGCTTAGCTCCAAAAATAACGGTACCCGGTACCTACTTGACATACAACCGTTAAGGAAACGCTTGTTTATCTTAAAAACGACCCCATCGGTTTTGATAAAGAAAAGCAATAGCTGTACTTTTTGGTAATAAAAATTTACCAAAAGTGCTATTTACGGTTCCTGCCAGTTTTTTTTTATTTTCAATTTTCTGGCCAAACCGATTTCTGACGAAGTTTTTATTCAAAAGCTCTTTTCAAAGGTCAATAATATTCCAAGAATGTTAAAAGTTCTTTTTGAAAATGCAATATGTATTTGTTGATGCATTTTTAAAACTAGGTTAATAAATGTATTTGAATACATTTATGTTATCCTAAGACTGGCATACCAAAAAAAATTCAGATTCACTCTAAATTTTTTGTTTTGGTGAGTGGAATACAATTTGAACTGGAATTTTGGTTTGTCATTATATTCTTATAATTTCGTCTCTGTCATTTTTTTGTTGATCCACTTCTAATGGAAAGATATGAGCATGTGGAGTATACCGATTCATTTTTAAATTATTCTTTTTTTTATAGGAGACGTTTTCCTTCATATTTTTAACAAAATTTTCACAATCGAAATAAGTTAAACCGATCAAAACCAAAAATTTAAAAACTTTTTGGCACTAGAGAAGGTATGTAGTACCAATAGTGTAGACCTACCAAATTGATTTTGAATCAAAAAATTAATCAATTATGTTTCCCAATGGAATGCCGAAATGGTCAAAATCATCTTTTTGATAGAAGTTAATTAAAAAAATATATTAATTTCACTAATAAAACCCATGTCATGCTTCATGCGACGCGACGTTGTTAGCTGAACTACCTAGTAAATGTCATGAAATAGGTAACGATAGTTTGTCAATCGTTTAAATACGTCATGAATTGGTATCAAATAAATAATATTATTCGATATATGGCGAGTAAATGTTGGCTTTAGTAGATCTATACAAAAAAGAGTCGATTCCAGAGCTATGTATAAACAGAAAATTTTGGAAATTATATATACACATTCAGGTTTATTTTAACGACCAAAGTAAATTTTAAGTTTTTTTTTTTCATAATTTAGTATTAAATATTTATTTAAGGTTTTTAAAGACTTAAGAATAATCCAGTGTAATATCAAGTAAGTCCTAGCTACCGAATTAATATAATTTGTTATTTTATTTCGTTATCCTTAAAACAAAATTATTATAGATAAATAATGCCGGTTCTTTTGAATTTTATTTTTGTCTTGCTAACATTGAATTTTAAAGTTTTAGTGCACAAAAGTTCTATACCCATAAGAAATCTCAAGTGCGTTTTTCATGGGTTTAGAATTCGTATAGAGAGGGTTATTTATCCATTTCTGATTTTTTTCATATTTTTTTTTTTAATAACCGCAACAGTTTTTGACTTTATTTCTTCAAACTACCACAAATATATTTTCAAATAGGTAATGTATATACAATTTCAAACATCATAATTCTCAAGAAGAGAGTAAAGAATATGTTTTTCAAACTTTAAAACTCGTTTTCCAGGGGATATTTTGGATTTTTTGGATATGGGGCATTTAAGTACTCAGGCGGCGAGATATTTGAGGGCGGCTCAAAATTCTAGTTTCAAAATTCTGCTTTTGAAAATTTAAGGTATTCACTAAAAATATGTAATATCTTTTAAAATTAATAAATCAAACCCTTTTCATTCAGTTTTTCTCTTATTTATAGAAGAAAATAATTAAAAAAGGAAGTAAAAAGCACGACAGATTTATGTAAACAGGATCACGAAAGTAGAATTTTGCTAAACGAATTTTGACTTTGCCAAAGTTTCAACCTCAACCATATTATAGGGTAGGTATTTATTTAAAAAAAAAAATTGGTAATATTTGTGGGACCAGAGGAACTTAATTTCAAGAAAATCCTTATATTGAAACAAAAGAAATCGTATATACGTATAGTTAACTTGCCGTTTTCAAATACATACCTATTAAAATTGTTTATTAAAATATCTGCAAGTTATCATCATGCACCACAATGCAATATCCCACCCAAAAGTGCAAATATTCAAAAATAATTAATCCAATATCTTTATTGGAAATATATCAAATATCATCATCCATCCATCTAAGCACCCAACCGCTGAAGCAGCATTCCCTTTGTTGGCGATCATTGCATCTATGTGACACAGCATCCATCCACCCATGGACCCATCCGTTGAGTCAGCATTTCCTATGTTGACAATCGATTCGGTACTTAGGATAATTTATCTTTAAGAATAATTTTTGTAATTAGTTTTTAGTTTGCACCCGAACAAACAGGAACAGATTGGTTCCCAACAATGAATAAAATCTTTTTTTTAAAAAACAAAAGATAAATAAATTGTTTTAATTGGCGCCCAACGTGGGGCAAGCAAGCAAATTAAAACTCAAAAAGTTACTAAAAGTTTTACGAAAAAAAGTGACAAAAAGTTTAAGAAAAAGTTATATAAAATATTTTTTTAAAGTTGCTAAAAGTTTTAAAAGAAAAATAAGGTAACAAAAGTTACTAAGAATAAAAAAGTTTTAAAAGAAAAGTTTTAAAAGAAAAAGAAGGTAACAAAAGTTACTAAGAATAAAAAAGTTTTAAAAGAAAAGTTTTAAAAGAAAAAGAAGGTAACAAAAGTTACTAAGAATAAAAAAGTTTTAAAAGAAAAAGAAGGTAACAAAGAGTTACTAAGAATAAAAAAAAAGATGACAAAAAGTTAAAAAAAAGGTTATCTACCAAAAGCTTAAAAAGAATGTGCAAAAAAGTAAAAAGTTATTAAAAAATTTTACTAAAGTTACTAAAAGTAAAAAAAGGGGTTACTTAAAGTTAAAAAAAAAGGGTTACTTAAAGTTTAAAAAAAAAGGGTGTAGCAAAAAGTTGCTTAAAGTTACAAAAAAAATAAATTTTAAAAAGTTTGATAAGAAAAAAATAAGTAAGAAAAAATACGAAAAGAAATTAAGAATCGAACGAACAAGCGAGGAAATCAAGAGCTGAAGAAAAGCCAGATAATCGCAGTGAAGAAACAAGTGTCGAACGAGTTAAAGAACAATTATTATTTACAGAACAATTGAATTGGTGGATTAAACAGAAAACAAAATAAAGTAAAACAAAACATTTGTAAACATTAAAAAAAAATAAAATAAATAAATAAAAATAAAAACTCTTAAGTGAAAAAAAGGGGACGAGAAATAATCACCATCAGCAGCAGAAACCGAAGCAAGCGGAAAATAAAATTTTAATTGGAGTAAGAAAAAATATATAAAAAAAAAATAATTAAATAAAAAAATTTTTAAAATAAAAATATATTTTCTTATTATATGTATTTATTTAGAAATATTTGATAATAAAAATTATCAGTGATTAAAAGTGTAAAATAAGAAAGACAGTTTTGAAATAAATAGTAAAATATATTAATTGTGAATAAAAATAAATTAAAATTGTAAAAAAAAAATATATTAAAATAAAGCTACATACATTATATCTCGCATCGTAGCCTCAAACACGGCTTCTTTAAAAGAAGAGATAGAAAAATTAAAAACCCAACTTTCTGTTCTAACGACAAATTGCAATGTCACAGAACACAAGCAAGAGATCATTAATGAATCTATAACTTGCATAGAATCACTCGACGTGATTAAATCATTACCTGAATTTGCTGGTGATGAAAATACGTATGTTAGCTGGAGAGAAGCCGCTAACAATTCGATGACTCTCTACACGAGAGGAAGTAGAAGATATTTTGCCGCATTAACTATTTTAAGAAATAAAATCATTAAAAAAGCTAATGATACACTAACGAACCATGGAACGGTTCTTAATTTTGATGCGATTTTGAGTCGTCTCGATTTTGCATACGCGGACAAACGTCCATTGCATATGATCGAACAAGAACTGAGCATTTTGAGGCAAGGTTCTTTATCTTTAATCGACTATTATAACATAGTCAATAAGAAATTGACACTCTTAGTTAATAAAACTATTATGACGCATGGTCAGGATAGCTTGACCAGAGAGCTCAACGAAGTTCACCGAACAAATGCTTTACGCGTTTTTATAACAGGACTTAACGCTCCATTGAGCAATATCCTATTTTCACTAAGTCCTAATGACTTACCTAGCGCTCTTGCGAAAGCTCAGGGGCTAGAATCTAATAATCAACGGGCTCAATTCGCCCTTCAATTTAATAAAAATAGCAATAATAATACAAACAACAATAATTATACTAATAATAACCATTTGAGATTCCCTAAAAGATCTGTTTGGGAACCAAATCCAAATAATTATTATCGTCATCAACATCCACAACCTTCACCGATGACAGTTGGTAGCTCAAATATGAGATTACCCAATCAAAGACCTAATTTCAATAACAATAATTACCGGTCATATAATAATAATAATACTAATAACAATAACAATAATATAGGACAACAAATCAATCCTTTTAGACAAAATCAAAATAATAATTATAATAGTAATTTTCAAAGAAATTCGTATGTGGATAAGAGACCACATAGTGCACAAAACAGTGGTCAACCACCAATTAAAAACTAACGTGTTAACAATATTAACGAAGAAGCTTTTTTAGGCGATCGCCGTGTCAATTGCTCTACATACTAAGAAACCAACCAAACAAGCAACTAAAAATATTAATTGACACGGGAGCAACTAGTTGCTACTGTAGACCAAATGTTCTACAAGATAGACAAGAACTATCAATAAAAAAAAGAATTCGTACAGTAAATGGATATTCGATAATAACTCATTATTATATTGCATATATATTTGATAGAGATGTTGTATTTTATGAAATACAGAACCTAGAAAGTGATTTATTAATAGGCTATATGTTGCTCAAAGAAGCATCCATAAAGTTAGATTTTGAAAATGGTTATCTAATCTATAATAATAAAAGAGAAAAAATATTCCTATCAGAAGATATAAACGAACTAAACAATTCAAGGGAATCAGAAGATTCCGAAACATTAAAATACGAAATAGAAAGTAGTGAAAACGTAGAGGAATTAAAAAAGTATATGATTGAAAAGATAGAGAGAATACATTCAGATATAAATGTGAATTCATTATTCCGAACGGATGTTAAGGCAGAAATAAGGACTACAGTCGATACTCCTATATGGAGCAGACAATACCCGTACCCACTGTCAGTTAACACATTCGTTAATAAGGAAATAAAAGATTTGTTAAAGGCAGGAATTATTAGCCAGAGTAAAAGTCCGTACAATTCACCAATTTGGGTTGTACCAAAAAAGGGTACCAATGAGGATGGTACTCAAAAGTTAAGAATGGTTATAGATTATAAAAAATTGAATGAAAAAACGATATCAGACAGATATCCTATACCCGAGAGTAATGTTATTTTATCTAATTTAGGGAAAGCTGAATATTTCTCTACGATAGATTTAGAATCTGGTTTTCATCAAATACAAATGAAAGAATCAGATATTGAGAAAACGGCATTTAGCGTAAATAACGGTAAATATGAATTTATGAGAATGCCTTTCGGTTTGAAAAATGCGCCAAGCATCTTTCAAAGGGCGATGGATGATATTTTGCGTGAATATATAGGTAAAGTATGTCATGTCTATATGGATGACATAATAGTTTACTCAAAAAACTTAACTGAGCACACTAAACATCTCAATGATATTATAAATATATTAAAAAGAGCCAATATGAAAATTTCCTTAGAAAAATCTAAGTTCTATTAAAAAGAAACAGAGTTTTTGGGTTACATAGTCGCTTTTAATACTATTAAAACAGACCCGAAGAAAATTGAGACAATAAATAATTTTCCATTACCCAATACATTACGACAATTAAGAAGTTTTTTGGGCATGACAGGTTACTACCGTAAGTTTGTTAAAAATTACGCATCGGTAACAAAGCCTTTAACTAAATACTTAGCCGGAGAAAACGGCAGGATATCAAAAAACTTATCTAAAAAAACATTTATAAAATTAGACGATGAAGCTATTTTAGCTTGTAGGATTTTAAAAGATCTTTTAATAGATCAAATTGAACTAGTGCAACCAGATTTTAAAAAGACGTTTATATTAACAACTGACGCTTCTAATAACGCTATAGCAGGTGTTTTATCTCAAGAAGGAAAACCTATCACATTCATTTCAAAAACACTTAACATGACGGAACAAAATTATGCCACTAACGAAAAAGAATTATATGCTATAGTGTGGTCTTTAAAGAATCTAAGAAATTACCTATGTGGAGTTTCTGACCTTGAGATCCATACGGATCACCAACCGCTAACGTTTGCGGTATCTGTAAGAAATCCAAATGCCAAAATGAAACGTTGGCATGCGTTTATTGAGGAATTTTTTCCCAAAATAATATACAAGCCAGGTACTACAAATGTAGTCGCTGATGCCTTGTCTAGGCAATACTTAAACCATATTTCAGATGAAGATTCATCTAGTACTGCTACACAGCACTCTGCCGAGAGCAGCGATAATTTAGAAATAAAAGAAACAACAAAACCTCTTAATCAATTTAAGCAACAAATCCTTTTAAGTCAGGGATTATTTACGGCACATGAACAAATCAAATATTTTAACAAAACTAGACATTTAATTGAGTACGATACACCAGAAAAACTAATAACTATTTTAAAACAATACTTACAACCTGGTACTGTTGCAATTCATTGCACTTCAGAAGATCTTTATAATATTAAACAAAAATTAAAGGAAACCTTTAATAATAACTTTCTTTACACAAAGAACTTTCCTATTGACATAACAAACGAAGAAGATCAACAAATTATAATACAACAAACACATGTTCGAGCACACCGTAGCTATCAAGAAAACTTGAAACAAGTTTATACAGCATATTATTGGCCACAAATGACCAAAAAGTTTAAAGAATTTGTTAGAAACTGTGAAATATGTAATCGAAATAAGTACGAAAGACATCCTTTTAAAGCTCCAATTGGAGAGGCTCCAATTGCTAAGAAAGAGGGGGAGCAGTTACACCTGGATATTTTCTTTGCCCAAAAGTTAAAATTTTTAACTTGCATTGATTCCTATTCAAAATTTCTGGTTATAAAACTAATAGAAGATAGAACAAAACTAGACGAAAAAGTCTTAGAACTTTTACAGAGCTTCCCAGACGCTAAGAAATTATGTGTCGACAACGAACCCGGTTTTTCAACACCCCAATTTAAAACATTGATGCAAAGACTAGGGATAGAAATGTTTTTCTGTGATCCAAAACACAGTACTTCCAACGGACAAGTGGAAAGAGCTCACTCCACAATTTAATAAGTGATTTAGAATCAATTTTCAGAGCCGTACAGCAGTACAATAAAACCATTCACTCTGTAACAAACAAAAAACCTTTCGAAGTCTTATTCAACAAATCAGAATATGAAGACTTACAGCCAAAACTTCTATTAGCCCAAGCAAGAATGTTAAAGAGAAACAAACCTAACGTAAAGATAAAAACTTATAAGCCAAATGAAATAATTTATGAAAAAATCATAGGAGTTAGAAATAAACTTCAACCAAGATATAGAAAACAAAAAGTAAAAGAAGACTTAGGAAACAAAATACGAATTTATAAAAACGATCGTATAATTCATAAAGATAACATTAAAATTTAATCTATTACAGGAGAAAATGACTTTACTACTCAAAACAACTTTAGTGTTAATGACACTACTACACAATGGACAAGGACAACGGCTTGACATACAGTACTTGAATGATGGACAGGGAATAATAAATAATTATAAGAAAATCTTATATACAATAGATTTAGATTTATAGAAAGAGAATTTAGAAATAATAAAGGATAATATAGCAAACTTTAGTTTTTGCAACCATTACCCAACCATGTTGCATAATTTTAATGCATTAGAAGAAGAAATTAATAGCCTCCTACCACATACAAGGAAAAGACGAGGATTAATTAATATTATAGGAAAGGGTTTAAAATTTATAACAGGCACAATGGACGCCGACGATGAATTAGAAATCAGACAGAAATTAGAAGTTAATGAAAAAAATAATGAAAATATTATAAACAACCTCAATGATCAAGTTAGAATAAATGATCAATTTAACTTAGCCATGAAAAAAGTAACAGATCACATTAATAAACAACAAAAACAAATAAATGACCAATTGTCAAATCTTCTCGGAAGATCATCTAAAGATATAACAATAGATCATATGCAACACATTTTTCAAATTCAATATGATATCCAACTGTTAAGAGAACAGGTCCGTAAAGTAAAGGATAATTTAATGCTATCTCGATTAGGAGTATTAGGAAGAGATATTTTGACCGCCAAAGAAATAAAGGCATATAATATAACTTTAAGAGATTCAATGTTTATCAAAAGTTCAGTAATTTTGCATAATAATAAAATAATTTTTGTAATAATGTTACCTAATTATTGTAACCAAATGTACCATAGAATCGTTATCGAACCAATACCAAACAAAAATAAACTAGAATTAGACATTAATTATAGAGAATTAATACTAAGCAACTTTACATGGTACAAATATATAGAGGAACCAATTATTATGAAAAAACATTTAATACAAATAAAAGATGAATGTATCGAAAAAATACTAAAAGAAAATCCAATTTGTAATTTCAAAGTTAATGAAGCTATTGAAATAAAACAATTAACTAATAATATTGTTGTCACGAAAAATGTTCCTAAAACAAAATTAATTCATAATTGTAATACATATGAAGTAATACTTCATGGAAATACAATAGTAAATTTTGAAAATTGTAAAATTAATATTAATAATAATGTTTACGAAAACATAATTGTAAATGAAAATTTTGTCCTACCAATTTTTAAAGATGTTAAAATTAGAAATATATCAGTAGACATAAGTTTACCGGAACTCTATTTTAAAAATATAGAAAATAGAAAAATTCTAGAAGAAATTAAAAACAACAATTCAATAACCAATAGCATAACATTCAGCACAATTGTAATAATAATCATCGCATTAATAATAATGCTTACTTACTTCTTTTTGAAATTGAAACCAAGAACCCATATCATAACCGAAGAAATAATGTTGAATAGAATAAATAAAAACATACAAAAACTCTCAGAAGAAATTCAAGATGCGGGACTCATCATCTAAGAAAGAGGGGAGTTATCATCATGCACCACAATGCAATATCCCACCCAAAAGTGCAAATATTCAAAAATAATTAATCCAATATCTTTATTGGAAATATATCAAATATCATCATCCATCCATCTAAGCACCCAACCGCTGAAGCAGCATTCCCTTTGTTGGCGATCATTGCATCTATGTGACACAGCATCCATCCACCCATGGACCCATCCGTTGAGTCAGCATTTCCTATGTTGACAATCGATTCGGTACTTAGGATAATTTATCTTTAAGAATAATTTTTGTAATTAGTTTTTAGCTTGCACCCGAACAAACAGGAACAGATTGGTTCCCAACAATGAATAAAATCTTTTTTTAAAAAACAAAAGATAAATAAATTGTTTTAATTTGCATACCTTTATCTTCTGTAAAAGTCCCCCGAGTTTCTTAAGAAACATAAACACACCTCACCCCACATATTGAAGGACGATGTACCTACTGACCTACCTATAGAGAAAATAGTTTGTGTGAATGAATGATTGAATTTTATTTTATAATTTTTTTAACAAATTTACTGTAACCATTATTTAATGATAAAATAAAATTGAATCATTCATTCAAAAAAAAAATTTGTAAGATCATCGTAAGATAATTTCGATTAAAACAACGAAATTACAAGAAACATGAAAAAGAATTCACGACCTCTTTTTTCAACTTAAATTTCTATCGGTTTGATTCTGATCAACAAAATTGTAGAATCCAGCAGAAAATAAAATTGAATCTATGTAAGTAGGTAGGTTTATGGATATTTCAATGATTTTTTTTTTTTCTTAATGCACTTGTAAAGCACAAGATACAGCAACAAGGCACAAGGAAGAAGAAATCAACCAAGAAAAAATCAAAATCTCTCGACCACAAAAATACATACAAAAACAAGACACAGACAGTTCATTCTTTTGCCATATTTTCATTTTGATCTGCTTTTACCCTTTAGTAGGAAAGAAAAAATGATGAGCAAACAAAAAAACCTCTCTTTCAATTCTACTAACTGACAGAAGCAAAACTTTCAACATCAAATGAATTTTTCTTCCTTTGGTAGGCATAGGTCCACCAACAAAATAGCAAGATAATGCACAGAGACAGTGTGAGAAAACAGCTGGCAGCAACATTTGAATGTTGCACATGGCTTTTAAATCTTAGATACATGTTGGTGGACCCACGGTGATTGAGATTTTCTGGCACAGATTTTTGTTCTATGTGCGACATCTTTACTTGTTATATTATCTTTGCTACAACCTTCCTCGTCCTCAAATCATCTACCTACAAATTAAAAAAAAAAACATACTTGAAAGCATTCCCATAACTGACAATGACAAAAAACACTTTTCCTACGGACATAATAAAATACCAACCATACCCCGTTGCAAAAAAAAGATTAATGAAAAACTACATTCGAGCAAATACAGTTTTGCTTACCCATCCTAGCATCTTTTAACCAAACTAATAACCAAAAATCAACCCTATTGAAGGACGACCTGTCTAGCCTACAAACTTATCATATCCAATACAATTGAAAAAATTTTATTAAGAAACGTCACTTTCTTAGCATAAAATTACAAAAAAAAAAACATACTCAAAAACTATACTAAGCCCATTTATCTTATAGCAAACAACGAAGCCATTCCCTAGGAAATCATCCACAATTAAACTAATGAAAACGTTGTTGTTGGAATTACTATGGAAAATATTTGTGTTGTTTTCTTTGGGCTAATTCGTCTCCACACAAACCTCAATCTGGACGACGATCGAGTTTATGATTTTTGATAATTTTAATTGATTTGATTGAATTTTTTTAGATAGATTTAATAAATTATTTGTGAAGCTCGTGTAGTACATACAGTTATGTATGATATTTATATTTATTGATGAAAAATCAACCTTTATCTTTAAACGTGATTTGCGGCTAAACTAAGCGTCCTAGAGGCATCAAAGTTGACACTTTAAAACTTGATTTGCAGATAAACTAAGCATCTTAGCGACTTATAAAATAAATATTCGTGATCTAGAAAGTACCAGTCCAAAGAAATTAAAAAAAGTTGGAAGGTTTTCCCAAAACTTTCAAAAAAATATTTTCAGATTTGCGGCTAAACTTAGCATCCTAGCGACTTTAAAAATGCAGTTTTTAAAAAACAAAGTTTCGAGGTCACTCAGAATTATATAATTTTTTAAGGTTATCAATGACCTGCTCTCGAGATAAACCTAAGAATTATATTTCGTTTGAGTACCCCCACTGCCACGCCCACTTTAAACATGTTGATTTTTCAAAAACGGCTCTTAAGATTACTAATGGTATCAAATATTGTTTAAATGAGTTAGAGAAAATTGTTGATGACTTTTTTGAGATCCACCCACTTTATTCATGTCTCTATATCTCGGTAATGGCCCAAACTATCGGTATGAAATTTTCAGAGTTCTTTGTATGAGCAAAACTAAAGTTTGGAAATATTTGTTATTCAAATCTGCCCACTGCCATGCCCACTTTTTGCAATTTGATTTCTCAAAAATAGCTCTCAAGATAACTTTTGGTATCTGATATTGTTTAAATGGGTAGGAGAAAATTGTTGGTGATATTCTAAAACCCACCCATAACCACGCCAACTTTTTTCAAGTCTCTATATCTCGGTAAGGGCTCAAAAGATTTGCATGAAATTTTCAGTGTTGGTTTGTATGTGCAAAACAAACGTTTGAAAATATTTTTTGCTCAAATCCGCCCACTTCCACGCCCACTTTAATATTTTGATTTCTCAAAAACGGCTCTAAGGATTACTATTGGTATCAATAATTGTTTATATGAGTTAGAGGAAATTATTGGTGATTTTTTCAGACCCACCCACAACCACGCCCACTTTTTTCATATTTCTATATCTCGGCAACGGCCTAAGCAATCAGTTTGAAATTCTCAGAATTTATTTGTATGAGCAAAACAAAAGTTAAGAAAAATTTTTGTTCACATACACCCACTGCCACGTCTACTTTTTGCAATTTGATTTCTCAAAAACAGCTGCAAGGATTACTTCTTTTATCAGATATTGCTTTAATGGGTAGGAGAAAATTGTTGGTAATTTTTTTGAGACCCGCCCACAACCACGCCCACTTTTTCATGTCTCTGTATCTCACCAACGGCCCAAATGATCTGTATGAAATTTTCAGAGCTCATTTACGTGAGGTAAACAAAAGCTAAGAAATATTTTTTGTTGAAATACACACACTGCCACACCCACTTTTTTGATTGAATTTTTCAAAGATTTTATGAGACTCGCTATAAAAGCCATATTAATAATCTAGGAAGTGTCACCTTTCCATTGATGCATTGCATTATATGAAAAATCAACTTTTATCTTTAAACGCGATTTGCATCTAAACTAAGCGTCCTAGAGGAATCAAAGTTGACACCTTTAAACTTGATTTGCAGCTTAACTAAGCGTCTTTGTAACACCTACTTTTTTCTTCTTAATGGTTTCATTTAAAAATCTCAAATTCATACAGGTGATAGATAACAATGATTTACAACTAATTTATGAAATTTTTGATTTTTTTAATTGCCCTGCTCCGAAATAATTACATATCGTTGGTCATTTACATATCATCTAATAACTCATTTGTCTTTCTACCTACACATTTCGGTTTTTTTAATTAATTTTTTTTGAATAATTGACAATTCCATTAATATATCATTCATAGCTGTATGTACTACACGAGCTTCACAAATAATTTATTAAATCTATCTAAAAAAATTCAATCGAATCAATTAAAATTATCAAAATTCATAAACTCGATCGTCGTCCAGATTGAGGTTTGTGTGGAGACGAATTAGCCCAAAGAAAACAACACAAATATTTTCCATAGTAATTCCAACAACAACGTTTTCATTAGTTTAAATGGTGGATGATTTCCTAGGGAATGGCTTCGTTGTTTGGTATAAGCTAATGGGATTTGGTATAGTTTTTGAGTTTTTTGTAATTTTATGCTAGGAAAGTGACGTTTCTTAATAAATTTTTTTCAATTGTATTGGATATGATAAGTTTGTAGGCTAGACAGGTCGTCCTTCAATTGGGTTGATTTTTGGTTATTAGTTTGGTTGAAAGATGGTAGGGTGGGTAAGCAAAACTGTATTTGCTCGAATGTAGTTTGTCATTAATCTTTTTTTTGCAACGGGGTATGGTTGGTTTTTTATTAAAAGACTGTTTTTGTTGTCATTATCAATTAAGGAAATGTTATCAAGAAGGAAGGTTTGCTTCTCGGCCTTCCTTCATTTGAAAAGATGAATTTTGGTAGGTTTTATTGTTTTTTATTTTATTTGTAGGTATGTAGGTATGTGCGGCTCGGTTGCTGCTGCTGCCACTGGGCGCGTGGTTGAAGAGACTTTTTTGGTGGGTATATTTTTATTTTCAGTTGCTTGATGCTTTTTGGATGACGACGAAGGATGTGGATTGAAGGTAAGTATATGTGTATGAGTTTGGTATTTTTCGTTATTAAGTTAGGTAAATAAGGTATGTATGCATATTTTTTGGTTGTTTTTTTACTTTCGTTTTTTGACACCTTTGATTTTTGATGCAGTACCTCGTGGCATAATGGTTAGTGCGTAGGACTGTCATGCAAAAGGTCTGGGTTCGATTCCCAGCCACTGCCACCTAAAAACTTAAATGTTTTTTTCGCGAGGTACTGCCTCTTGCGAGGAACTGACAAATCCTCCAAGAGTATAATTGTTATGAATAAGTGCTTCTCATCTAGCCGTTCGGACTCGGCAAAAAATTGTAGGTCCCCTCCATTCCTACCAACAAACACGCACACAGGAATGGTTGAGAGTTGTTAGTCACTAGGCCCTGGTTCTTCATGAGCTGTTGCGCCACAAAATTTATTTATTTATTTTTGATTTTTGATGCATTGTGTCGATCGGTGTTATATTTTGTGGGGGCGAATGTGTGCGATGGAAATCTTCAAAAGACACTCGGTAAGACACGGTACCGCGCTAAAACCACCCTTGAATCAGGACCAATCTATGAAAGATCGACAAATGATTTTTCTTTCTTAATTTATAAATCGCACTGTGGGAAGTTTAAGTTATAACACTTTCCCATAGCTTTTAGACCATCAGCTCATGAGGCTTGGTTCTTCTTAATCTCCGAACATTGTCTCGTACATCTAAGACGGTCTCCATTTCGGAGTTGGTGTGACTTTGCGTGTTTTTTAACCACTTCTGTAACCATTTCAATTTGAAGGTCACGATGTAGATCGCTATTTCTTATATACCAAGGGGCATTTATTACTCCGCGAAGAACCTTGCTTTGGAATTTTTGGATGGGTTCAGCATTTGTTTTCTTTGTACAGCCCCACAGTTGGATGCCATATGTCTAAACGGGTTTCAGTACTTGCTTATATAACATTAGTTTGTTCTGGATAGATAGGTCAGAGTTCTATCCTAGTAACCAGTACATTTTTCTGTACTTTAAGTTTAGTTCTTCTCTTTTCTTTTTGATGTGCTCTTTCCATATAAGCTTTGCATCCAAAATCATTTCAAGGTATTTGGCAGTATCGGAGTAAGGTACTGCTGTACCGTTTATAAGAACTGAAACATTGTTTATTTTTTTGTTTGTAAAGTTTATATGCGTCGATTTTGTTTGATTCGCCATTTTTGCGTCCAATCACTTACTTTATCGACTGCATTTTCCAGTTTTTGTGTAGCCTTCGTAACGGATTTATCTGGCACTAATATTGTAGTATCATCAGGAAAGGTGGCCATGATAGCGCGTTGATGTCCACTGGAATATCCCTTGTATATAACAGATACAGGGTTGGTCCTAGGACACTTCCTTGTGGTACACCGGCTTCAATTTTCTTTAGTTCCGAGTAATTTCGGTCGAACCGTACTCTAAAGAGCCGGTTCGTAACGTAGGATTTCAGTATTTCGTAGTACTGCCTGGGAAGATCCCTATTTAGTTTGTTCTCAAGTCCCAAGTGCGAAACCTTGTCAAAGGCTTGAGCAACATCTAAGAATATAGCCGAGCATACTTGTTTTTCTTATAGTGCCTTTTCCACAACATCCGTAATCCGATGCACTTGGTCTATCGTGGAATGTTTATTTCTAAATCCAAACTGATGGCTCGGAATTAGTCTTCTTTCTTCTATTATTCTGCTTAGTCTTTTCAGAAGCAGTTTTTCGAAAACTTTTGCCATGATTGGTATAAGCGATATAGGTCTGTAAGATGTTACTGCTGTTGGTGGCTTACCTTGTTTAGGTATAACAATGACTTCTGCAATTTTCCAATGATGTGGCACATATCTTAGTTTAAGGCATGCATTCATTATAAATTAGAGTTTTTTGAGGGCTATTGAAGGCACTTATTACATCGTACCCTGGTGATTTTTTGTTAGACAACTTATATTGACATATACTTCTTACTTCTTTGAGCGTGACAAAAGGAATTTCACATTCGTCTTTCTATCAACAAACTGTAAGGGATCTGTAGTGAACTTACTGGAAATGGCTTAAAAGAATTCGCGAGATGTTCAGCGAAGAGATCAGCCTTTTGTTTTGGGGTTCCGATCCATTTACCATCTTGAGATTTTACTGGCGGGTTTTGTGCCTGTGGTCTTCTTAGGTGCTTAGCTGCTTTCCATAAGGAGTATTCCGTAGAAGCATCCGCCGTCAGACTATTCAGGAATCTACTAAGTGAATCACTTTTAAATTCACAGATTCTTTTCTTTAGTTCATTGTTAAGACGGTTAAAAACTGCCTTATCAACTGGAAATCTCGTAGCATGCCATTTTCTTCGAGCTCTTCTTTTCTCCAAGATCTGCTCCTTTATTTCGACAGGATATTTTATTTTATTTTCCTCTTGAGTTCGAAATTGTTAGAGTACTTTCTTCTGCAGCCTGTTGCACATCAGCAATAAATTGTTCTACTTCATGATCAATCTGTTCAATTGTTTACATAGGGGACGTTAGGTTTATAAAACTTTCAAGTTTATCTCTGAATTCGTTCCAATTTGTTCTTTTATTCATGAGCTTAGGATTAATTTTTTCTATTATTTCTGCTTCGCTTAGTGATAATATCACTGGAGTATGATCTGACGATAAATCGTAATTACCTTCGACACTTATATGGTTTCGTTTAATACCTTTTACTACGAAAAAGTCTATAAAGTCTGGTATTTTGTTAGAATCAGATGTCCAATATGTTGGCGAGTCAGAAGAACAAAATTCGCAGTTGTATTTGCGGCCTGCTTAATATAGCCGTTTGCCTTTCGTTGTTATGAGCCTAGATCCCCATTTGGTGTATTTAGCATTGAAGTCGCCACCAACAAGGAAGTTATGTGCTAACAAATTTAGGAGTTCTTCACAGTCTTCTTCAGTTGGAGAGAGGCTCGGAGGGCAGTATATAGCTGCTATCTTGCATGTTTGCATGTTTTCATTAGTAAACTTAAGCTCTTCATAGTGTGTTAAGCACTTTTTATTAGTATTGCTGATCCTCCCCTAGCTTTGTCAGCTGGGTGCGGAGCGGGATAACACTAATAGCTGTTTAGTTCTGATACATGTTGTAAAAGACCGTTTGCATTCCATGTTGCGATTTTAAGTGTTTTGTCCATCATTGTTTTTAAGCGCCATTTCTTCGCTTAGCTGTTTTATGTTTAAATCTTGTTTGTAAATCCTTTTTAGAATAAGTTCAAGCATTTCCTTAATAGATATTTCTTCGTTTTTCCGCACATTTTTAACAGTCTGGGAATCACTTTTGCTTAGTGCAATTGCTTTTGGCGGTTGATTTTTAGTTTTGTTTTCAACGGCTACTATTTTGCTTTCAACTATTGCTTTTGTGTTTGTTGGGTTTCTTAACTTGTTCCCAGTTTTGTTTTTTTCTTTTTGTGTCTTGGAATTTTTTGGCAACTGGACATCCTCTGTAACTTGCAGGTTGCCTTGACAGTTAACACCTTTCGCTTTCTGTTCTCTGCCCATGGGACAGTTTTTAGTTGCATGCTTGCCTTCGCATTTGACACAAGCAAACTCACGATTCCAGTATTTTTGTGTATGCCCAAAGGCTTGACAGCGTTTACATTGTGGAACAATTTTTGGCTTTCACAGTGGTTCAATTTTGACAACTATGCCCATAATTGATTTTATACTGTAAATCTTATCGAGACTTTCTTTATTTTCAAAGGTGAGCATAAACATAGGTAGAGATCTCTTTGTTGTCGTTGATACCCCAGTGAAGTCTTTGATTACGTCATTTTTAATAAGATTATTCGCATCGAGAGCTTGGAAACCTTTTTGAATAAGGTGTTCAACAATATCTTTGGCAACACATGAAGAGTGGAGGCCTCTGGCTACTACCTTTATCGACCTTGTAGCTTTATTTTCGTACGAGCGCCACTGAATTTTTTTTTTGTTCAATTCTTCAGTGATAGATCTATACGCATCGGCGTCTTCAACCATGACTTTCCAACTGTCTTTATTGCATAAAGTACATTTACATGCCTTATTGGTGCATTTTTCTACTATGTTCTGAAGCTCACCAAACATTGTCAATCCGGAAATCATGATTGGAGGTGGTGCAGTTTGCTTAGTACCTTTAGCAAAAGACTTCCTTTGGAATACATCTTTTATTTCATTGTTTGATGTTTTCACTGTTGCAGCAATATCCGCTTTTGAAGCTACCTGCTTAATTTTTTGAACAGTCTCTGGGCTACCCTCTGCTTTCCGTTTCTTGGATTTACGTTTATTTCTGTTACCATCTGTTTCAAGAAGAAGCTCTTCCTCATCAGTATGAAACTCAATGGGTTTTGGTGGGCTTTTCACTACAAGTATTTTTGGACTAGTCTTGTTGTCATTATTTGAGGTTTTCTAGTCTAGCAAGCTGACTTTTTCTTCAAGTCTCTTAACTTGTTGCTGAAGACTTTCAACGAGGACTTCAAGTTTTTTTCTGGCTATTATTTCTTTTTGCCATTCCTCGAAATAATTTTCGGATTCAACTTGGTGGATCTCGTTGCTTTTTTTGGAACACTGCGGATCTTTTATTTCGATCTTCTCATAGATTTTGGCTCCGTTTTCGTTAAAGACTTCTTTGCCATTTGATTTTTCGGTAAGGGTTTTCGATGGAGTAACCTTTGGGAATATTTTTGGCGGAGTCCTCAGTGTTTTAGAACTCCTTCTATTTCCTGCTAGCATTAATTGGTCCTACCCAGAATCCGTAGGACCGATCTCCGAAGAGAGTGGATTTACCAGTTTATCTGGATTGCCACCTGGGGTAATGTATCCATTTGTTTTACTCATTGCCATGTTTGTTTTTTGTAACTTTTGTTTGTTACCAATAAATAGCTTAGTTACTTCTTCTATTTAGGTCTTAAATACAGCCGCCCCTATGGGATCAGACGCTGACCAATGAGCCGCACATTATGCGTCAGACGCCCTTGGGTTTCATGGAGAACTGGTTCTTCACAGCGATATCTTATCTTATGCTCCTAGTTCCTGAGAAGGTAACTCAGGTGTCTCAGCTCTTGGATCCAATAGATCCAACGCTCGTCGTTAGTTCACCTTATTGGTAATCCAGCAGGCACCACTTGGAGGTGACGATGCGATTTTGTTCCGTACAAGTGTGCACACAAGTGTGGTGTGTATGGACCGGTTTATTTTTGTTGGAATATGGTTGGTTTGTAATGTACATTAGGTTAGTGGAATGGGTATTGGGTAGAAAATTTATAGTTATTAATTGCGTTGGTCAGGTGCTGCTGCTGCTCGGCGTGCGATGGAAATATTTAATGTTAGGTAGGTATGTATTTTTGATTAATAGTGGGCGGGGTTGGTTTTATATCGTGAGGTGGGTGTTTTTGTATTTTAATATTTATTATTTGTTATTGTAATTATTGTATTTCAGCACGAATAATTATTTTATTTTATAATTATTTTTGTTTCAGTTTAAAAAAAAAACGAATTTTATTATGTCTTTACATCTCGGGAACGACTAAAGCAATCTGTATGAAATTTTAAGAGTTGATTCTATTGATCAATAACGAATCAAATCAAATCAAATTCGCCCACTGCCACACCCACTTTTTTGCAGAAACGTCTTAAAAGAATATTTTTGGTATCAGATATTGTTTAAATGAATAAGAGAAAATTGTTAGTGAATATTTTAGACTCACCGACAACCACGCCTACTTTTTTCATGGGCTTATATCTCGGCAACGGCCCAAACGATCGGTATGGAGTTTTCAGAGTTGATTTGTATGAGCAAAACAAAAGTTTAAAAATATTTTTTGTTGAAATACTCCCACTGCCACGACCACTTTTTGCGATTTGATTTCTCAAAAACAGCTCTATTGCGTGAAGTTTGTGCTTGGAGAGGTGTTTGTATTTTTGTGACTCCACTACCCTGGGGGGCTGGGCCATCGGAGTCCTTGAGGGGACACCGGTGGTACAACCCCTGACCAGCAGTCAAAAGTTGGTGGGTTTGCACAACTGTTTTTTGATGTCTTCATGGTCAATCGTTGAATCTCCATAGAGGAAGTTGTTTTTTTTTGTGAAAGATCTTATGTTAATGAAGAGATAGGTGAGTTGTTGGCTGGTGAAATTATGACTGCGGTGGAAGGTTGTGCTGGTTGGTTGATTGGTTTAGAAATTCGCTTTTTGATGATCTCGGCCATGGTGGTTTTTGATGATCTCGGCCATGGTGGGTTTTGCAAAGGGGTGTTTTTTTTTAGTTCAGGTATCATGTGTAAAGATGGATGGTCGTTGAAGATTTGCCAAGCTTCACGTACATACTGTACAACGACGAGTTGCTTTAATTTTATTAACTGATTTGTGACGCAGGAAAGAGGCACAAGCTGGATCGTAAGAGGTGTGGGAGTTTTTCTTGAAGTTAACACAATAAACTCTAGTACACTGGGGGAGGCAGCATTCTTTGCAAATGTTTGCGTTTGTGCACCTTTTTTTTGGTATGCCCTAGTCTTTGACAAAGGATACAGCGCATGGGGTTGGTGACATATTCATCAACTTTGCAATTCAACCATCCAATTTTTATATCTATTGGACGGCGAATAAGGTCCAAGGTCAATATCGCACCGCCTGTAGGGATAAGTTTGTCGCTGTCTTTCTTAAGAATTTTTTTAGCCTCAATAACTTTTTGTTTACTGAGTTCATTAAGTAATTCCTCTTCAGGTATATCAACTAAAAAATTTGGAAAATTTTCTTCCTTGTTCAGAATTCAGTGAAATGTGGGACGTTATTTTAATGGGGATTGAGTCGATATTTTTGGTCTTTAGGAATTTTTCTGCCACGGAAACGCATGAGACTTTTACTGAAAAGTCGCCCGATCGCATGGACTTAACCTCTACAATTTCATTGGATATGTATTCAATACCGCGGTTCATTTTGAAGGGGTTGTAAGATGTAAGGGGCTTTAAGTTGTCATTGTCATGTCACCAACTTTTTCAACACCAGATATTATATTAAAACGAGGTATATTATCATCACCATAGTTATTTTTGGCATTTCTGGGAAATCTTCCTCGGGTTTTATACGTTTTGTTTTACTTTACCGCTTAAGAGTGACTTCGTTGTCCAGCTCTTTAAACCGGTTATGTTTTGAGGGGTCGGTAACCCCCTAATGTGTGTAGCACTTATTTGTGATTATTTATATTAGTTTTGTTAATACAGATAAACAAAGAATTCTGATTGTAGGAAAAATTAATTAGGTTTTACAAGAAAGAATAACACGTGGTTAGATTGACACTTTATGGTTTCACACGTCTTTACACGGCGTAAGCCAGAACACGAATGACCAGAGTTTTAATCTACAAGCAACTTCTGCGACCAGTTATCAGTTACAGCTTCTCTGTTTGGTTCACTATCTCCAAAACAGTTATGAAGGAACTGCAAATATTCGAGAGAAAAATCCTGAGAATCTGCAATGGACTTTATTTCGATCGTCAACGGAGTAAGCAATTCAAGAACGAGCAACTTTACTCTGAACCCAAAGTAGTCCTCCTGGACAAGTACTTATTGCTAAGGTGCTAAGGAAATCCTGCACCTAGGTGCAGGATTTCCTAGGTGCTAAGGAAATCCTGCATGTAATTACAACAATCAACGATGAAGCAGGACACTTCTACTCTGATTATCCCGGCTTAACGCCAATCCTATCCCAACCCTAAACCAATACTGCCACTTCACAGTATTGTAAGTAACCCGAGCTTTACAAAGTCAACCCGACATTTATATTAAGTTTTCAAAAATTATAAATTTTATTTGTATTTTTAATTTTTGCAATGTATAACGTTAGGCCCCTTATGTGCCAACAAAATCCATTTATTTATCAATGTACCTTACAGCCTTCACAGAGTACTATCCCTAGTACCGGTACTAGTGCCCAATTTAGTACTCATATCGATAAAAACTCATTTCATCATACAAGTACAAGGCCCTAGTCCGGTCAGTTTGGAACCGAGTATTAGTTGGGACTTGGTACTAGCAAGCTCCTTAAAATCGATAAGTACCTGGTTATTATACCAATTTCTAGTACTCAAATCGATACCAAGTGATTTCTTCACAAAGGTACTAAGGCCTAGTGCTGTCAGATTCACCGAGTTAGGAGTCCGAATCAGTTAGAACTTTAAAAATCGACAGTCTAGTGGCGTAAGTACCTGGATTAGAGCGAATTTTATTCGCTACGAATGCAATTTACTACCGCTTTGGGTGTTTTTTTGTATCTTAAAACGTGGAAAATATAGATCATTCATTACTTTGCCGTTTATAGCGTATAGCATATTATAGTGGTTCTATGCCGATTTCATAAACTTTTTGTGCCCCAAAAAATTTCCAGTGCATTAATGCAATATTTTGATCTTTATAAAGAGAATGGGCAAGTTCGCCCATATACTCAACACAAATATGTAATACATTGTTAAAAAGGTTATTTTGAGTACATCATTTCATATATATAGCCGTTCTAAGCTAACGCAAAAACCAACAGTGCAAAGATTGTTTGTATATGCTACAAATTTTGGTTTGTGTTAGCAGATTTTTCTACACTTTTCATTGCAAAAGTTTAAAATCCTTATCCCATAAACATGGTTTTAGTCCGGTTAAGTTGCTAACTTTTGAAACTGCTATTTAGTCACTGCACTGGTGTAGCAAGCCAATGAAAAATTTCATTGTTGTTCTTTTCGGTGTTTTCAAGCTGAACTCTCGAATCCTATGGTTAAGAGCTTAATGGTAATTTTTGGATAATCAAACATAATTTTTGGATACGCAAACATTTTTTTAAATGTTTAAATTTTTAGAATGATTACAAAGCACGACTGCAAAACTCAATGGCATTTAAATTATATAAAATAAATATCAAAATAATATTTGGTATGCCAAAACCATGTCAAAATCAGTGCCAGACCAGTTTAAGACGTATTAAATTCCAAGTACCGATGTGTCGATTTCATCCGGTACAAGTGATGTGAAGAAATGTTCAGGTACTAACTTTTTGTTAGCATCGAGTACCAGACCTAGTAGTTGGCCTATCTAGACGCCACGTTATAAAGATATAAAATATCCGCAAGAAATAAAAGATTTAGTGAAACAGAAACGAAAGACAGGCAAAAAATTGCAGCGAGCTCATGCTTCTCAACACAAAGCTCATTTAAATTGCTGGTGTAACTTGCTTAAAACGAGAATATCAGATTTCAAAAAACGTGAAGTTAAAAATTACATTGAAAATCTGACAGTTGAAAAAGGTTCTAACTACTAACTTTGGAAAGCTTTAAAGCAACGAAAACAAAAAACAAAGCTTCCAGCGCCTCCGATTAAGAAAGGTTAAAATGAATGGGCTAAAAGTAACAAAGAAAAAGCGATGGTGTTCACCAATTACTAAGAGGATACATTTAAGCTGCTTGATGGGCAAGAACTCAATGAAAATATTAATATGAATTTTACCTCAAATGAAAGCTAAATAACAAGAAATGCTACACTTTCCTAATTAAAAATAGAAATAAAGAAGCTTAAGTTCAATAAAGCTCCAGGATATGACTTAATCACTGCAGAAATTCTAAAAATGCTCCCAAGTAAATGATTAATTAACTTCCTTTACATAATAAATGCTACTCTAAGGTTACAATATGTTCCGAGCCAATAGAAAGTTGCGGAAGTCATAATGGTTTTGAAACCTTGCAAACCATCTCACAAAAAGAAGTCTTACAGACCGATTTCGCTTATCCCTATAATGTCAAAAGTTTTTTGAAGAATACTACTCCTGCCCTTTCAGCCGTTAATAGAAGAGGAACAATTAATACCTGAACATCAGTTTGAATTTAGAAGCAAGCATTCGACAATTGATCATGTGCATAGAGTTACTGACGTAATTGAGAGAGCTCTTAAAGAAAAAAAATCAGTTGGACAGTCTTTTTGGATGTGTCGCAAGCGTTTGACAAGGTGTGGCTTCAAATTGAGACAAGCTTTGCCTCAAGGGCCTTATAACATTTTTAACGAATATCTAGGTAAGACTTTGTCGTGTAAGACACGGAAATGAATATTCTAGTTTTAAAGATATAGTGACTGGGGTACCACAAGGAAGTGTATTAGGTCTAGTTCTGTACCTTTTATAACCTACCTCAAATAGATGACACTATCGTAGTCACGTTTGCTTTTAGGCAAAACGATTAGCAAAGGTACAATTAAATTATAAAATGTTAATGGGGCATATTCATAGATGTTGTTTTAGCTGTTGCCACACAAATCTTTAGTTTACCTGATGAAATTTTCATATGATAAGCTCCAGATTTGCTGGCAACAGCTTAAACAACATCTATGAATATACCCAATGAGTGCACAAAAAATGGCGAATAGCGCTCAGTGAACAAGTCAGTCTACGTGGACGTTTTAAAAAATAAATAGACTACCCGTCATTCTCAATATCGTTCGTCTTCCATTTGCGATTGAGGCAAAGTATCTGGGAATGACTCTAGACGCGAAATTAAAATGGAAACCGCACGAAATCTCGGGATTCTTACGCTTCGGGACGAAATAAAAAGTTTCGAGTGAAAACATAGAAATCGGCTCTTAGAACACGCTTAATCACATTCTTGACGAGTCAAATTTAGTACGCCGTCTGCGGAGCACAAACCCTTCTGACTTGGTGTTTTGTATTGCACTGCATGAGGCTCTATGATGACCAAAGCCAAACCCACGGGAAAAATAAATAAAATAAAAAAGATTTAAGTACCTTCATATCGTTATTCGTTTCTTGTCCCTCGTTTTTATTTGAAAAAACTAATTGCTTCTCTGCTAAGTATTGTTGGTACAAGCCGCTTTCAACTGCTACTTTCGCATTTATAATAGCCAAATCATTACAGGGCTTTAGAATAGTTGCCAAAAATTGATTAGAAAATACTAAAAATCAAATGAATTAGTTATAAATACAAAGTTAGTCAGTAAATCGATTTCAAAAACATACCAATATTTTCCAAATAAATAAAACTATTTGGAATATTACGTAAAGTTATAATAGTTTGAAATAATTCTTCAATATCTTCGTCCGGCATATTTGATGGCAAAATGGTGGACAAATCTACATAGCTTTTGGTTACATTACATTCATTTAGAGCCGAAATAAGCATTAGATCGATAATTTTGGAACCCACAACACATTTCTTCAAAAATAGCATCTCCTCATTGGGAAAATGTTTTTTTATAAATTGCTTAGAATCAGATATTCCTAATTTTGAAATAGCATCGTATTCTAAAAATCCGTTTTGTTTATAGAATGAATTCACCCAATCGGACTAGAAAAGTTAAAAATATTTTAAATTTGCGCCAATATTGAACATTTAGCATCCCACCTGCATTTTGGCGTATATATGGGGAACATAGTGAGCATTCGATAGTTTGGCAGTAACACTCCCAGCTGGAGAGATCTCATCAAGTAAGGAGTGGATTAACTTTTCTGGAACACCAATTTGTTGCTGAATGGAAGTTATCGTTGTTGGTTTGGTGACAGCCGATAGAATGCCTCTTATTTTTGACTTGCAACGTTGGATATATGCTTGGGTGAAGAATGCCCTTGGATTGGAAGCATCTTGACGCCCACAAATGATTTTTCCCAGATAGTTTTCCATAAGACTTTGTAAGAAGTCAGACGGTAAATCATACTGAACGGTGAGATTGGAAACGTTAACTTCACCTTTTTGTGCTAGTTTTTCATTAATTTCCTGAGCTATTTGCAAAACATAGTTCTCTTCAATGAGTTGACCCAGCATCAGTTGGACTTTTTTGTTTTCACTCGCGATTTTGGAAGCAATATACTCGATCTGAAAGTTTTTGTTTTAAAGTCAATACATACAAATATAATCGTTTTTTGAAATACTTTGGTAAAATCAACGTTTAGAGATTTTGATATTTCAACCAAATTAATTCGTCCACCGTTCACAAAGATCTCATCCAAGATTTCTTTCTCCAAGTGGTCGGGGGTAATGTATTCCTTGCCATCGTTCGTAAATACAACTGAAACAAATTCTTTTTCAAGCAGCAGAGACACAACTTCGACGCAGTTTCTTTCAGATAGCCTGTTTTAATTAAAAATTAAAATTATTCCTCAACATACGCTTTTGTCATTCTAATTGCTTACTGTTGTAAAGTAGATGTTAGTTGGGCTTTTTGAAAGTCGGCAGCCAAGCGCTTGATCTCATCCCAATCAGAGTACATTTTTTTAAATGCAGTTAAAATGAAATTAAACTATAATTTCAATTAATTTTATAATGTATTTTCTGTTCCAAAATTCGAAACTTGAAATTTTGTTTCTGAAAAGTGAAACGTCACAACAATTATTCACAGAGACTTGAATTCATAGAAAAACAAGTAAAGAAAGTGGAGTAAGGGAATCACCGAAACCCAATTGCATATGTATTATGAAATAAGAAATTTACCACACCTAGCAAGTACTGAGATGGGCTAGTTTCAAACCGCGCATGAAATTAATGCGCAACTCTTTCGTATTTCCTTTTGAACTTGAATTCAGTAATGTGTGCATTCTTACACGAAGTCCAATGTCACAAGGCGCATGAAATTATCTTATTTCTTTTTGAACTTGTATTCGGTAATGCACGCAATCTTCAACGAAGTATGTTCGAGCTGCGCAATGTTTTCTCAGTTCCGAATTGTTTTGACAGCTATCTGCAGTTTTGAGCTACATTCAGAAGAAATAATGTTGCAGAATAAGACAAAAAGAACACAGACAAAGAGGAACGTCAAAAAGTTTCAGGGACAGTCCTACCCGTGCACGTTTAGTTTCTTCTATTTCTATTTCATTCTGTGTCGCACTCCAAGCATGCAAAGCAAACATGCGCTGTGTAAAAGTGGACATATGAAAAGGAGTTTCCCTTATCGTGTTCCTTAAATCTAGTTTACAGGTCCCATCCGCAAAAACATCTATGCAAATATTGTCGCGTGTCAAAAATAATTGAGGTGAAATGCAAGATTAATTGTTTGCATTATTGGTTTACAGTTTCATGCAAAAAACAACCATAGCTGTCATGCAATGTCATGCAAAACAATGGACCGGCAATTGTCTTGAATGCGAAAAAAAGTGTGGTGAATAAAATATTTTGTTTGGATGGTCGGTCTACACTTAAAAAAAAAAATATATCCGCCTCAAGGCAATATTCGCCTGCAAAGGGTTTTTGCATCCAAAAATAATTATTTTCCATTTTTAGGCCTATTGCTTTTTTTTAGAGTGAATAATATAAATATGGATTAAAATTTTTGGATTAAATAAATCTGGATTTAATAATAATATGGCGGTAAGTTGATTTATTTCAGTAATATATTGAATTTGTATTATAAAAAACTTCTTATAGAAACTATGCCAGGCCCCTAGCAAAAAAATTTCCAGCTTAATGATTAGGAATTCTAATCTTGTTGGATAAAGTTAACAGTGGATTTTTATAGTTTTGCAAATCACAGAAAAAGTTTGAATTTCAGCTGGTATTAAACTGCTTTTTATTGTTGTTTTTTTCTTTCTACTTCCATCACTGATCTCTATATACACTGGATAGTGTATTCCTTATAATGTATAACAGTTTTCTTGCTTCCATTTGAAGATGACAATTAGGTGGTCGGCTTCATAATTTGACGTCTTCATTAACACAAAAAAACCTGTTTCCAAAATTTCAATCTGAAGAAAGAGAAACAGACCAATGATATGAAAGGGAAAAACTACATGGGAGTTTATTTTATAATTTTTTTTTTTCAATAAGTAATTCATTGTGTACATTTTGTTTGTGCTATTATTTTCCAATGGCACTAGAATTATATCAATAGAAAGGTGTTTAAATAGGTAATAGTTCATTATTCATTATTTCAGTTTGCAAACAAGTTGGACAAAACAGCTGATAAGTGTGATGAGGAGAATGCGATTACATAGTCTGTGTTTTTTACGATTTTACCTCCTTGTCACTATCTTTACATTTGTAATTCCGTTTCATTTAACCATTTGTGAATGAAATAAAATTGCAAAAACAACAATGTTAGCAAAGAGATTTGGGGGGGGGGCAACGAACGGAAATTTGACGTCAGTCATATTGTTATACAAAAAAGTTGTCAGCTTCATAATATAACAATTCTTCAAATGGAAGCAACTTTCTGGTGTCGATACGCTATCCAGTGTCTTATAGAGATCAGTGACTTCCATTGATATTTTCATACAAAACGTCTTCAGAGCTCTTCAAACTGTGGCCAATAGGATGTGTTCAATAGGTTTTTGACTCAATTTCCAACTTAACTTCATGCAAGTTTCGTTGAAATTAACTCATTTCGAAAAGTGAATTTGTATGGGAAATGAGATGATTTGGTATCGAATTTCGAAATTTGTAACGAAATAACCTCCTTTGGCCTAATGAAAACGTAGTATTAGAAAGAAGAATCGTTTATTATTTTGATAGACAGATAAATCTAAGGACTAAGTTAATATTTTTAGCCAAACAAAACTCAAATAGGCCCATCCTTTCCAATAGCATCATTTTTGTTTCATTTCCTAATGTTAAATCAAATCCTATTCCAATTCATGCGGGCGTTCCCAAGGATCCATTTTGTGCCCACCCCTGTTCAATCTGTATCTGTATGATTTCCATATACAAAATAATTTGTCTGATGCAATTCTATATGTTGATGACACCATTTTTTTTAGCTCTCATGAAAGACCATAACGCCCTCAGTGAGATAAAAAACCACATAAATAAGATCATTCCCTGTTATAATAAATTTCAAAAAAAGTGAGCTCATCTGCTTCCGTAATGCGAGATACTGTGAATTTTATTATTCTAAGGGAATTTGGTTAAATTTAGAATTTAGAAGAAAACTTAGAATTTTAAATGCCCGTGCTCAGGCTTTTTATAATAATTGAATATGAAGAAAATTTAAAAAGAAAATTCTTCTGTTTGAGGGAGTGAACAAATTTATAATTCAAGTTAAAAGTTCAAATGAGCTCAACTTATTGACTTGAATTATAAATTCGGTTACTCCACTCAAACAGAAAAATTTTCTTTTTAAATTTTCTTCATTTTCAATTAATAAAAAGAGCCTGAGCCCGGGCATTTGACATTCTAAGTGTCTGAATTTAACCAAATTCACTTAGAATAATAAAATTCACAGTATCTCCAATGCTGTGATTTTTATATTATTAGTCGATAATCATCGATACAAATTTGCGTCTTAGAAGGGTATAATAGTCATCTAACTGATGAGCTCAACTTTCATACCTGGGCGAAACGCAATGGAGTTGAGATCATTTGAACTTGGAACTTGAATTGTATTACTTATACGTTCAACCGAGCAACAAAATAATTATTTGATCTCCTGACCGATATAATGTCTCCTTTCTTATTTTCAGCATTAAGTATTTCTAAAATTTAAGCTCTACCCCCCACGTGACACAAAAAACAAACAAAGCGCACACCCAAAACACAACGTTTCGTGACGCTTGCTATATCGCACTTGCGGCAACGGAACGGAACGGAACTTCAGGCCGCGGCAAAGTTGGTCAGATTATCAACTTTGCCGCATGGTGCCACGCCGCCGTGAAGTTCAGTTGTCGCTTAGTGCGATTAAGCTCATACAATTTCATACAACAAATATTTTGAAGTTCAGTTGCGGTAAAATTCCGGTGAAGTTCAGTTCCGTCGAGTGCGGTCTTACATTAATAAATTAATAGCCGATAATTTGACTGCAAAATTCAATTTTCAATGTGACAGGTCACAACTGAGAACCTCACTGATAGATCATTTGACATATAGGAATATGTTCCGAGACAATGGAAAGTTGCGGAAGTCATAATGATTTGAGACCTGGCAAACCATCTCACGAAAAGAAGACTTACATGCCGATTTCGCTTCTTCCTATAATATCAAATGTTTTTGGAAGAATACTACTCCTGCGCCAGCAGCCAATAATTGAATAGAAACAATTAATACCTTCAGTTCGGATTTAGAAGCAAGCATTCGACAATTGATCAAGTGCATAGAATTACTGACGTTATTGAAAAGCTCTTGAAGAAAAGAAAATCTGTTTGACAGTCTTTTTGGACGTGTCGCAGATGTTTGACAAGGTATGGCACGAAGGCCTCAAATTAAAATTAAGGCATGTTCTACCTGAAGGACTTTATAACACTCTAAACGAATATCTAGATAACAGACTTGTTCATGTAAGACACGGAAATGAATATTCTCGTTTCAAAGAAATAGTGCCTGGGGCACCACAAGGAAGTGTATAAGGTCCAGTTCTGTACCTTCTATTTACACGCGATATCCCTCAAACAGAAGACACACGTTTGTTGATAATACTGCAATACAAGCAGTAGGCAAAACGATTAGCGAAGCTACAAATAAATAACAAAATGCTCTTAATAATATCAATGAGTGGACAAAAACATGGCGAATAGCCCTCAATAAACAAAAGTCAGTCCACGTGGACTTCACGTATGAACAATTAAATAGATTGCCCGTCTTTCTTACTACCGCTCGCATTCCATTTGCAAATGATGCAAAGTATCTGGGAATGACTCTAGACACGAAATTAAAATGGAAGCTGCACGTAAAATGAAATGCGAAGAAATAAAAAGTAAATTAAGAGATATGAACTAGTTGCTCGGTAAATATTGAAAGCTTAGTATTGAAAATAAATTGATCTTATACAGACAGGTACTTAAACGTGTTTGGACTTATGGTATAAAACTTTGGGGTTGCACCTGCGATACAAACTTAAATAACTTGCAAACGTTTGAAAATAAATTGCTTAGGTCATTTGTAAATGCTCCGTGGTATATAAGGAATGAAGACCTTCATAGGGATCTCGGGACTCCTACGGTCCGGGACGAAATAAAAGTTTCGACGGCACTGGCACAAAGTAGAAAATAAATTAACAAATAAAAACAAAATAAACAGAAACAAGAAAAACTTTCAAATAGAACAAAATGACATTTAAATTATCACAGTTTCAGCAGGTACTTTTGACTATAGTGCTACAGCATAGCTTTGTTTTATACTATCGGTGTCTTCTTTTGTGTTCATTGTCCGTTTTATTTTTTGCTGGATACGTAGGCTCGCCAATGTAAGCCGGGTGTTCAGTTTCCTCTCTCTATCCAGTATCTTTACCCCTTCGAAGTCCACCGAGTGTCCACTTTGTGCTATGTGTTGCGAAAGCCCTGTTGTCTCTTTTTTCTTTCTTACGTCTGCTTCATGTTCCGCTACTCTTGTCCCTTAATTTCTCTTTGTTTGCCCTATGTATTCTAGATCACATTCTTCGTTCTCTTTTCCTTTGCATTTAATTTCATAAACTACGTTGTGTTCTTGTTGTTTTTGTATTTTAGATTTGGTATTTGTA